>JANTCA010000671.1:0-12532 GCA_024741275.1 Chironex yamaguchii
GATAGATAGATAGATAGATAGATAGACAGATATGTGGATAGATAGATAGATAGATAGATAAATAGATAGACAGACAGACAGATAGATAGATAGATAGATAGATAGATAGATAGATAGTTAGATAGATAGATAGATAGATAGACAGATATGCTAAACGTGACGTCATTTAAACTTCAGAAATGTCACGTTATAGAGAAACAGATATTTCCAATATGTGTTCTCAAACAGGACCTTTAACATTAACCATATAGCTTCAAGTCACACGAATTCGACTTTTGCTACTGAAATTTTTCCACATTTTTACTCCCTTATTTCTGTACTTTCTGATATTTGCATCCAACATTTCTTGAATCGATGCCACTATCATTGCACGTTTGCAAACAGACACATTTGCAATAATTTACCTGCATTTTATTGACCTGTTTTATGTATCTTCTTGGTCGTTTTTATTGCGTCGTAACTTTGGTCTTTCATTGAAAAGCAAACACTTGTTTTGTAGTATTTCATTGCGTTTTGTTAAGCAAAGCCTTTAGTTAATCGGAGGCTGACAAGACAGATGGTACATTTTCAAAGGTGATAAAAAAGCGTGTGTGCTCATTAATAAGGCAGAGGGCACAGAATGTGGTATGTCTTAAATCGCGGAGTTTAATTAATAGTTACCACTTTGTTTAATAGCCTATCTTTCCTTCACGTCCTAGCAATATTTAGTAAATGACAGATGGGAAAGTTGTTTATTATAGCAAGGCAATTGTTGAGAACTCACACCACTGCGAAAAGGTAGTAGATTTTATGAGATTCAGTTTTCGGAGTAATACAGAGATTGGTCTGAAGTGATTGAAACTTACTTTTTATAAGTATATTACTAATGCAGCTACCTGAGTTTAACGTCTGCTTCAAGTAGTCAAGATTACGAGGGGTTTACTTCAAAGTAATAAGAAGGCAGGTGATGTTTTAATCATCAGAATGAAGAGGTGATTTGATCGACAAGTTCTATAGGTAAACAACGGTTGAACTAGATAGGTGTTGAATGCATTGTACTACTCCTAAGTGGGAACTATTACAGCAGTTTTGCAATCAAGATCGGACTATCTGAGAATGGACATTAATTTTGTTCAGTGATTAATATTCGTTGATTAGTTCAGCTCATTGTTGAAGTTTATCGTTAAAAAGTCGGCCCAAAAGCACTCATTAGCGCTAGATTGTTGAGGATTGTGATAGGGGAATGTGACAAGCGTGATTATGGAAGGTATCAAATCTAATCAATTACTTCAACGTAGAATGGATAATGGCAAAAAGTATATTCGAAGAGGGCGTAAATACAACATGGACCTTGATTCCGTGCTAGTGAACGGAGAATCAAATAGTTCTAAATTGATCGATCATAAATTGCGATCGGTTGGAGCAAAAGCTAAAAGACAGGAACAAAAACTAAGCGAGTCACCTGGAAAATTTGGATATCCTAAACATATGCAAAATGGTCGTGATCCTGGATTGTCCAAAAAGCAATCGGACAGTGGGAATTTAAAACGCAATAACTGGCAAAGAAGACCAGTCCACAACAAGAATGGTGTCTCCTATAAAATGCATTTTTCAAGTGATAGTTCACAAAGTACCTATTCTGATGTACTTAAATATAATAGAGACACGAATTCAGAAATGGAAGACATCGAGAGGGAATTCGCGTCACACTTACGTTTTCCTAAGCTTCACTCTTTGTCAAGAAATGAGGTCGAATGTGCGTTGCGACCTCACACGTTTAGAAAACCGTTAATTCAAAGAATCAGTGGACAGAAAGAAGTGAACTTGAATAGAAATTTGAATCAAGTATCGAAGGAAGAAAATAAAATCGACCGCAATTTAAGCATTCCCTCCACTTCATCTGGAGACAGCATATCATTCCATCGAGAACCAAAGTTTTCAAGTACCGAAGAATTGTCGTCATTAGACCGTGAATTGACGAGTCCAGTTCGATTTCCGATTACTCCAATGTCTCCGATTTCGCCATTTCGTCAAATATTAACTCCGAGTCCAAGAAAAAATTCGTTAAATCCTCGGGAAACGGATACTCCATCGTTGGCATATGCAACACCGAGAGTCTACGCCGTTTTCCCAAGGTCACCGAAATCTGATGGTGAAAAGTATCTTAAAATTCGGTTTCCACAAGATCTGGACAAATTTCGTCAAGGAAAGAGATCTGTGTCTTCCCCGATTTTTACCTCTTCGACATGCTCGACACCCGACAGTGAATTCGAATTTTCTATTCGATGACGTAACACTTAAGAATTCTATTGCATAAAACATGGTTCTTTGAGCTTAGGGATTAATGAACAGTATTAAGTCGAAACGTTAATTTTCTTGATAATGGTCTAACATTCTGTGCTGTGCTAGTGCCGCCCACAATTATCAAGTTTACTTTAATTAGGGAAAGGAAATTTGCCACTCCTTCAGCATGTGTGCAGATATCTAGAAACTAATTAATCAAGAAACTAATACATCAGATGGCTTGCAGGTTTTAAAAAATGCAAAAGACTTTGCTTACCTTATCTATTGTTTACAGTAAAAGTAGCAATTGTTGCATTAGTTTAAAGTACACAATTTCATTTTCATTGTCTATTTGACAAAGATGCGAAACTTTATTGAAATATTAGCGAGCGCTAACGCAAGGAAACCAAATGATAATGATCAAGGTAGCCTAGGGACGATTGACTTTATCATTACCTACGACATAATCCTACGCAGACCGACAACAAACCCGAAGGCGAGAATTCTCTTTAACAATCGAAGATTTTACAAAGTCATTGGAATTCAAATCAATCTGAATTAAAAATGATAACACGATTCAGCCAGATAGGATCGGAGTTGGCATTGGCACTAAAAGTAGACGTAATTAGAGAGTACTTGCAATCGTTGTAAAATTGAAGAAACCACAGCTAAGCTAAACAGGGAGAGACATGCTCTACTACAGAAGGATTTATCGTCAGTTTTAGGGTTTCAAAATCGTCAATCTCGTTTCTACGTAAGTCGAAAGAACACTGCGAGATTGTTGACCGTGACGTGCGTCGAGAACCGTTGACAAATCTCCACTGCAGGTTAGTCGGCGAGTCAACGAATTTTTACTTAAGGTAAGCCAGGGCATCGTCAAATCTCTACTGCAACTGAGCAGGCGCATCGATAAATGTCTACTGCAGGTGAGCGATAAAGTGATGTAATAATGATAAATTCTATGATATTAATTGTATTTAAAAAATCATATCCTAAAAAAATTTGCCAATTCAGATGCCTTGTGACTCTTTTGCATTGATAAATGATGATCTTGCATTTCCATAAAATTCTTCTGAAATTGTAGAGGGATCAAGGAACTTTAATTAATCGCTGTTGCTATTCACAAATGTAAGACAATTGGAACATTCTTGTGTTGTTCTGAACGTCAAACTTGTTATGACCACGTATGGTGCATCATGGAAATAAATAATGCTGGCAGTAACCAATAAACGTAATAACGACATTTGAAAAGATATTGCCTAGTATCAAAATTAATATATGATAAAAAATTCTCTACTGAGGTTAAAAATGACATCAAGAAACCTTAGGGAAAAACCCACTTCACTATACTGTCATTCCATAGAAAATTTATATATATATACCTTGTTCCTTTTGAACTACTTGAAAAGGCTTTACTGAATATTCACTCAGCATATTTCATGCTAGAAGAATCCGCCTCAAGGTCCACCTTGTCCATTGACCCTCCTACTAGTCCCATTTGCAAAGATGCAGCGGATCTTACCATTAGGGAGTCTGGCTTTGATCATGTCCTCTTTGTCTATAGGCTATAGGTGCATATAGCACATACACAAAGCACGCATATTATATAATTGTATTTATTATATTATAGTCGAAAATAGCATGGAAGTATATATAAAGTAGCCCTTTTGGCATGTATATACATTGGCAATATCCAACTACGATAAAAGTATACTCTTTCAATTCTTAATGTAAACTTGTGGCGTTTTTTGTTACATAATAGTATAGTAGATATAAGAATTTGTAAAGAATATAGCATGAGAACTGTAATATAGCGAGCAGAATAGATTGCATACGTTGCTTTTATGCTTTGATGGAGATTAAATATTTCTTTATTATTTTGACATGTATATTTTAAGCAACAGGTTACGAACTGAATTTACACAGTTTCACACAAAAGATAATGGCACGCTTAACTCCCAAAGGGTATCATCTCACAAGGGGGCTGAGTCCGAGTCTAAAGTAAGATTCTCGTTATTGACTTGATTGGCAAACAATACATTGGCCTGTAAAAATTAGGCCTGTCTGGTACTATTTTGGTGCGCGGCACACCCTCCAAATATTATAGCCGAAGTTTGAATCAAACATCTTCTCCACATGCCGTCATATCCCTGGTTGCATATGAAGTGACTACCCAATGTTCTTCTTGGTATTGGGTCAGTACTGCTCCTACGTCATTCTGGTCCAGCATGTGCTCTTATGCGGATTTTTCTGTCTGAGAACTATTTCAGTATCTCACAGTGTGTGAGCAATTTTACCAACCTCTGAAATGCAACAGTACTTGCCTTTTCCTATTTAAATTTTTGCTCCTTTATGTGATATCTTCTGAAAAGTAAGACTGGCACTTGATTAAAAACTCTGTGGCATTGACTACTGCCGTCACTTTCTCTTTACTTACGTGGACTCCATCTTGGGCCCGGTCATGGCCAAAGAAAGTTATTCTTGCCATGCGAAATTTACTCTTCTCTCTATTTATTGTAAACTCACACTTATAACCTCTTAAGTACTGTTCTAAGCCATGCATCGTGTTCTTGATGACCTTTCCCATGAACTATGATGTCATTTGCTATGTTTGGTACTCCTTCTAGTCCTGTGAGTACATTATTTATTACTTTTTGGTACATCTCTGGTCCAGGGCTGATGCTATACCAAACAGCAAGCATATGTATCTATAAAGTACCTCGTGGGTGATCAGTTGGGTGATTGCCCTTCGCTCTTCCTCTAACTCAATCTGGTAAAAAACCCATTTCATATCCAAATGTGAGAACACTTTAGATCCATTCATGTCATACAATACTTTCGCCATTGTATGTGTTGCCTCTCTTGGATTATGGCTTTATTTTCCTGTCTCATATCAATACCCATTTGAATACTGCCATCTGGTTTAGAGACAGTAACTAGTGGTCCCACCCATGTTGTAAGTGTACTTTCTTTAATTCCTCTATGATGACAAGCTCGACCAGTTTCCGCAGCTTCTCCTCTACTTTCAGTCCTAAATATAATAGGCTTCAAATGGGAAATTGATCGATTTTGAGATTAAATGTGTGTTTCAACCGTACCATTAATAGATCGAACATGTTTTTCAATTGTGTACTTATAAGATAACGTGTGAATCATTGTAGAAGATTTTTGGCATAACGTTCTTGACTAATTTATATTGAGTTGTGGGGCAATTAAGAAACGTGAACAGCAAGGAAAGAGGCAAAGGGTCCTATGTCAGTAATCTCCCCATTAACCTTTCTAAAATAAAGAAAATGATCAGCTTGTAATCTTTCAAATCCCGTTAACTTCTATTTTTCAACAAAGACAATGTTCCAACAACATCCATCTTGTTTGAGTCACCATATTGACTTGGTAAGCTTCCAAACAAGGCTTTCCTGTCAGATCTGACCAGAATTCTGTTGGTTGCTTCATACAAACGATTTTCATTCAGACATACAGTGTGTACGTCACATTGATGCACTTTAATATCATAGTGTGCACATTTCAAAAGAAGTGTAATGCACAATTGATGCTAAATTTTTGTTGGGATCAACTCGTTCTCAAATTTTTGCCAACATTACTGAATTTGTCAATATTATTGAATTAATCTCGATTAATCTTAAAATGCCATCTACATCCTGTGATGTCAGTATCTGGAGGTGTTTTAACTATTTCCCATGTGTCATGGTATATTATGAATTATATTCCTCCCGAGGGGTTTAAATCCATTGGGAGGAGTATGGACATGACAAAACCTCTTGCCAGTTCTTTGGCTCATCGATATCAGATGGATAAACATCATTCGTAGCTTGTGTTGTTTTTACATACTATTCAAAGTTCTCATTATATGAAAGTCATCGAGGACCATTTCCGGTTGTTGTTGCCCTCAATGAACTTTGAACCTGATCTTGGTACATATTATTTCTGTGACTGACTGTTCTCAATGCTGTGATTATTATCATCTCCTGCTGAATCGAAGTTGCAGTTGCTAGGTGTCACTTGGTGTTCGTCTGGCAAATGTGTTTCAGTAGGTTTTAAACATTAGTGAGTATTGTCTGAATATAGCTGAAATGATTTGATGTCATTTATTGACCATGTTCTGTCTTCTTCAATGGATCATTCATTGAATTGGACATTACATGGAGTAAGGAATCTCTGACTTGATTGCCCTTGGCTCAATAACTGATTGGCTTCAGATGTGAGACAATATCCAAGGAAGATGCACTTTTTAGCTTTTGGATCAAGTTTCTTTCAAAACAGGTTCTCAATACGGGCATAAGCAGTGCACCCAAAAACACAAGGATTGCTTACATCTGGTTTTCAGCTATTTCAATTTCACATTGAGTCATATTTGGTGGCAAAGATCTTGTAGGGCTCCGCTTTAAGTTGAGCATGCAACAGTTTTAGCTCAGCATGAATAAGGAGTAGCTAGCTGATGAACAATCACAAGTTCTTTCGGAAATCAGAAAAATGTTTTGAATTGAATTCACCAGCGCAGTCTGATCTGAGAGTTTTTAATACTTTGCTACTGTATCACTCAACTTCTGTCTGGAACTCCTTAAACTTGACGAACCTATTAGATTTCTTGTGTATGAAATATATCCATACATATCATGTAGTATCATCAATAAGGGTAAACAAGATTCACTTAGTGAACGACTAATCACAATGCATCCCTCAGTGTAACCACCATTAAACAGTTTTAATAGGTTGAACTGTCCAAAACATTTGCAACAGACATCAGTAGTATTCATTACCATATTCGCAAAAACAGCATCATCATTTGAAACAAAACCCATGTGACTCTGCAACGATTTAGCTTTTAATGTATTTAAAACAAAACCTGAGTTTGTGGGGTTCAGTGTGGTCAATTGCAATAATGTCGCCAGTGACCTTTGAAACGACTTGAATATCATTCACATCAAACTCAGCTCTTTTCCCTACATGTCAAGGATCCCTGATAAAGAGTATATCACACATCGCGTACACAAAAGCAATTTGTTAATTGCACTGTTCTAATATGGCCATCATGGATTTTTAGGAGAAATATTCCAATTCTAGTAGCAAAAATGAGCTACCGTCGGTCACTTTAACTTATCGTTGTTCCTTAAAGGGGATAAAAGATTTCCATACACTAGAAACATATGGCATGTGTTTGGAAGCTCCCGAATCAATGGTATCATAGTCATTCCGTATATGACCACAGAAGCACCGTCAAAGATAGTGGGGATAAACAATCCACGAAATATGTAACCTTCTGAAATGTGACATTGGTCGTAGAAATTGTCACGTAAGCTTTCAGCAGCAGAATATCCAGCTTTTCAGTTATGTGGCCATACCTTTACGCATGCGAGTGGCTTGTTGCTGTCTTTCTTTGAGGCAGTCCCTCTGAAACTGGCCATGCTGGTGCCAAATATGGCACTTTTGGTTAGCATAGTAGCCATGTTCGTCAAGGGGCACTCTCAATGTCGCATTTGGTTGAATTAAATGGTGTTCTATTTGTTTGCCTTTCTCTAACATGAAAGATTGTTCTCTAGGGCTAATTATTAAACCTTGGTCGTCGTCTTAGTTGTTTCACAAAATAAGCATTGTCTAATGACATGTTTCTACTGAATGGTCTCCACATAACTTCCAATATGAATCTAAACAACCACATAAGGTTTGCTAAGTCCATTTCTACAAGTTGCGTCGAAATACTTGACTTATATCCACTCAGTGTCTTTGGTATTAGTCTACATGTACTGTAGACTTGATCCTCAGTAGTATAATTACGCCCCATGCTTACGGCACTTTCATTTTTGCACACAGTCAGTTGGATTCCCATGTCCATCTCAAGTAAATTCCTGGATTTCCTGTTCAATTAACATTTTGTTTTGAGCAGTCTTTCTTTGAAAGTGTTCATGCAGTATTGTCTAAACTTGAGCAGGATCATTTGTATGATGGAGTATGAAGAAACCAAGTGATGGGTCTATCATAATTATAATAATTGCCGTTGCCTATTGCTTACATCTACTGTACTCACTTGTTATGGTGTTTGGTTTTTTTCTGTCTCTTGTATAATGCCTAAACATTAGATTGGTCTAGTGTACCAAATAACTTTCCTATCTCTATTATTAATTTTTTCCACCCTCATTGTTATTCCAACCCCTTTAGTATTAAGTTTAGAGAATCTGAAAATCAAGAAAAGAAAGCTTTTTAAACAGTGAACTTTTGATTTCCCAAAAGATCCATGTTTATAAAAAAGTATATTTACTCCAGTACTTATTTCCGGAAAAGAAACCATAGCAACAGAAAACACCTAAAGAAGTGCAAGGAAAAGTGTAAAAAAGCAAATTGCATATGAATAGACATGCTGGTTTTAAAAATTCACCAATCTGTGTTTTCCATTTTTTCCATCCCTCTCTATTTATTCCTACCCCAGTATTATCAATTTTCCAAGCATTTTCCATTCTCTCGATTATTACTACCCCCTTGACTATTTGGTTCTCTAAAGTAGCTAAAGGATTAGCCAAGCCTGTTCTAATCTTTTCAATCGAAAGAAAATTGAAAATTAATCTAAAGAATAATTTAGTCTGGAATTAACTACATGGCAACAGGTCGATAGCTTGATTCCCAGTCTCAATCAAAGTAGTAAGTCTTTTAGAGATTATTTAAACTTTTCTAATTTTAAACTTGACTAATTAATAGATTAGTCAAGGACATTTTTTGAGGGATTCCAATTTGATAGATTAGTAAATGACATTTTCTGTGTGATTCCAATTGAATTTAGTGCAAAATAGGATCGCCCGAGTTTTCGCCCTTCCCTACAGGCCAGGGCGAAAACTCGGGTGACTCGGGCAATTTTTAAAAAATTGTCAATTTGGAAAGCGATGGTTCTTACCATTGATAGATTAGTAAATGACATTTTCTGTGGGATTGGAATTTGAATTTAGTGCATAATAGTATCGCCTGAGTTTTCGCCCTGGCCTTTTCTTGCTCCTTATGTGCTTGGATCAGGACACTACAAAGTGGACCATAACCAGATTAATATACAAGTATATTTTCAACAAGGAGTCAAGTACTCTACTGATGGTGGACCTTGTCTTTCAACAGTTGTTTTCAGCAAGGCTAAGGAAACCCCCTTAAGGTATATACTGTTTCTTATGTAAAGAAAGATTTCTTGGTGTTGGTTTTCATGGAATGACCTGTCATATGTTTGATATAGGGTCCAGTAGATCCCTGATTAACAGGAAACTGGCAATTAGTTTGGGCACTGAAGGCAAGTTGGTGCCAGAATCATTGCAATAAGTTGTTCAAGTGTTAGCAGATAGAGTAGTGGACCTTGAAGTTACAGCTACAGCATTCAGTGACCTTAGTGGCTATGAGTTGTGCCTAACAGGTTTGCTCTATGTGGACGTGATGCACTCGATAAATTTCAAGTTCAAGTTGGCAGTGAAGTGGCTGTGATTCTGTTTCAGAAAGCATTAAAACCAATGCTGGTAGCAAACCAGACCAGTTTCTAGATGATATTCTAATGTCTATGAAGGGCTTGGATGTGTTTGGGTTATAGGCACATTATAACTACCCAGCAGACCACTACCCCTGTCAATGCAAATAGTAGACAAGTCCCCAAAGCTTTATGGTCAGAAGTCAACTGAGAATTAGATAAGGTAGAGGGAATCTTGGAACAAACAGAGGCTATTGAGTGAGTTCTCTTAGTGTGGTCAAAGACTCAAGAGCTGTGAAAAAGCAACTAATTAGTTCAAAGTATCCTCTTTCCAGCCAGAATGACTGTCAAAGTTAAGGGAAAGGTGCTTTAGCCTTAACAACAATTAAACCTTTGATCAGATTCTATTAACAGAAGGGAGCAAGCAAATTGCATCCATATCTACACAATTTGGGCAGTTTATATCAACAAGATAGAATCACAATTGCATGCTGTTTTCCCCACCATGAAAGATCACAACAAAAGAGAAGTGTGGAAGCAGTGCATAATTCTTTTGAAGCAACAGATAGCAGGGCATCACGGGCTAGAGAAAATTCCAGCTGAAAAGCTTTTTGGGTAAAGGGAATATCCATGATATTGCCAAAGACTCAGTCCAGGGATGACTTGGGTAAGGCATTCCACAACTTGGGTGTTAGATGAGGCAACTTGGGTTCAAGTCCATTTGCCTCAAAAAGTATCTGGTAAGTTAGCATCTAGATTCTTTCTTGTCTATTCATGTTGAAAAATGAGTTGGTACATGTGTTTAAGAATTTGTTGATGGCAGAAGATGAAACTTGTGAAAGTTAGTTCAGGCTTTATTATCTGATGAGGAGACAATTAAGGTGGACGAGCCAACAACAGGAAGTAAAAAACAGAGTGTGAGTGATGATTCAGAATCTGCCGCAAATAAACAGACAGACAACTGTGTGCCTCCTTCATGGTTACACAATAATGTACTTCATTAAGTTTTGTCATTATTAAGAAGGGGGAGATGATGTGTTTGGTGCTTTATAACCAGTCCACACACAAGTGGGAGTTGTGGGTCCCAGTGCCTTTGTGCAAAAGATACAGGTGTACCTTTGTATTTGGGTATACAGTTGAACTTCTCTCTCTTCTTCTGTTGGTACTCTTTCCGTGCATGGATTAGGACACTACAGTTCTCGACTTTTCTTTGATGTAATCATAACAATTAAAGGTTCTTGGTGGGTCTCATCAATACCATTGTATATATTCTTTCAAAAAGTTTAAGTTAAAATAAGTTAAATTCCTTTCTACATTTGGTGTATAGGGCAACACCCATGTCCGTTTCCTTAGCCCTTGGGCCACACAGCTGTGCAGGCACAGTAAATGGTACAATAGATGGGTGACCCATTGGTAGCACTGTTAGTGCTGAGTGCTAAGTTTGGAAGCATAGTACCATTTTTAAGCCTTTCATATGACCCAGTTGTGGATTTGAACCCACAACCTTCCATGCACACTCTACCACTAAGCCACTGCTGCTTTCAAAAAGGGATCTCATTAAAATGCCTGAATCCGATCAAATCACTATAATCATGATCCTCCTTTAACAAAGGATTCTGATCATAAAGCTCGTCTAATCTATGGTATAATCCATATTATCTCAAGCCTTCTTTGATGTAAGATAACAATAAAAGGTATTTGTCAGGTCTAACCAATAGGATTGAGTACATTCTTTGAAAATAGGATCTCATTATGACTTCTTGCTTTTTTAAGGTCTAATTTATGTAATACAAAAAGAAGAAATGACTTCGGTCTATAAAACTTGCACATGTCTATCCTGCTTTCATGTAGCCAGCTCAGAACTTCAGCTCAGAAAATTAATCCAGTGTTCTGCCTTACTTTAGCAGTGATCAAAAAAGGGAATAAAAAATTGAATGGAAAGAGATAGGGGAGATAACTTGCTTACAGAGTTTAACACATCAACAGAACAATGAGAAGGAAATGACATTACCAACATTCAAAACAAAAAGGCAGGAAACATCCCTTAAGACTGTTACAATAGAAATGAAACATTGACTATAAGAATCAATTCTCGTGGGCAAAACGTACTCTTTTATATTACCTATTTTTGTGCAACATCCTACAATTTAAGTGTTAATAATTTGCTACACTTGGCCTTGGCAAGTCGTTCTGGTAAGTCACTTCAATTTATATGATTGGAACAGAGTTAAATACATCTAACTTCATAAAATCTAAGTAGTGGACTTCAACAATTCCAGTATCCAGGTCAGTAAAGAAGTCACACTAAGGCTGCAGTAAGCAATTGCAATTAAGGTACTGGATTTTTCACCACAAACACACTTTAGTTAATCATAATGTCATGACAGCAAAAATAAATAGTTTAACAAAAGTGCTTAATAATTACGTTTTGAGATTTCTGCTGAAATTAGCCTAACATAACAATTTATAACCCAAATAACAGAAATGAACATTTCCTTGATTGACTTACTTCCTACATCATGGAAATGTTGTCGGTATCAAAAAACAAGAAGCAATTACTTGGTAGGAAGGAGGTTACTTGCTGGAAAGGAAGCAGATACTTAAAGGGAAGGAGCAAGGTACATGGTGGGAGGGAGGAAGGTACTTTGTGGGAAGGAGGAAGAAACTTGATGGGAAGGAGGAAGATACATAGTGGAAAGGAGGGAGAACTTGATGGGAAGTAGGAAGGTACTTGGTGGGAAGGAGGAAGAAACTTGGTGAGAAGGAGGAAAATACTTGGTGGGAAGGAATATACTTGATGGGAAGGAAGAAGATACTTGGTGG
>JANTCA010000672.1:0-12531 GCA_024741275.1 Chironex yamaguchii
ACAGATACAAAGTGCTCTATGGGCAAGTGTTCTGATGAGGTTGATTTTCCTCTTTTTTGGACAAAAGGAATCCCAACGAATGTACTGGCCAGTAAAAGTAGCTTTTCGGTAAACTGTTGTTAGCCAATTAGTGTCAGTTTTTTCCACCAAAACATCAAGAAAAGGTAATAAACTGTCTTGTTCTTTTTCAACCGTACATTTGACAAGAAAAACAAGAAAACAAGTACTCTGTAGGCAGAAAGACTTCCAATAATGCTTTGTTTCTTCATTTTCTCTTTCTTTGTTTCCTTTCTTGTTTATGATTGGGTAGTTTTACTACATGTTTTGTATAAATAGGTTGCCACATACATATACTTTCCTTTCTGAGGTTTCATACTCTGAAGAGTGTCAGACGAAAAAATCTTTTAAGTATGATTTTAGCGCAATGTCGCAAATTTTCAAGGCGATATCCAGATTTCTCTAATTTTGTGGCTATCTTCTCTTGCTTTGGCCAGGGTTATTCTGCTTTTTATGCAAGTACAAAAATTCAGCAAGCTTATCATCACTGGATTTCATTAAACAAAAACCAAAGTTTCCTCAAATCTTCTCTTTCTCTTTACAGTCAAGTTTTCTTAATGAAATGCATTTGGTTGGCAGGATATGATTCTAGATAGTTGCTATTCCCTTTTATATTTTTTACATGTAATCAATCTTTTCTTTTGCAAATAGGTAGATTGAAGTGCTAGAAGTACGTTGTAATAAATAATAACTATTTACATACCAATATTTTGTAAATACAAATTCTGTCTGTAGAAAAGATTGGAAATACGGCATATATACTGCTCTACATACAGCAGTAACAATACAGGTCTTGGTAAGTATTTATTGCTTTATTTTCATTACAGAATACAACACTAACAAGGCCAAACACTAATAAGCAGAAGAAATCAATTCTTACCTGTCAGTAACCATGTCTAATACAGCACCGAATTTTGAAGCTACAAAAAGACCAATATTTCAAATGAAAACCTTATGGAAAGTCAGAGAATCAAATGCAGCCGTTCTATAACATTTTCTTCAAGAAAAAAAGACTTCATAAATGCAATGATCATGTCAGCTCAGTATCATACCTGGACAATCATAACGTGTGACAGTACAATAATACGTTTGGCAACTAACTGTAGAACAAACAATTTGTGACAAAACTACAATTTATTCTATCTAAGTTTGTTTACGGTGAGTAAACTGCATTTTAAAATGATAGTTATTGCAACAACTCAGTAAACTGCAAAAAAGGGAAAGCTCAATATAATTACAGTGGATCAGAGAACCTAACCAGCACTTATCAACACCTTTACTGATCACAATGGTCTATTTGACTATACCTTCATCAACATGAGGTTGATTTTTTGGGTCATCATTTATCTGACGAGGGAAACTCACCTATATTTCCACATGTAAGCACATGACTCAATGTGAGAGCTCTTACTGATTTAGCCAAGTTGTGATCATTTCTTGGCTTACTGCAATTTTACTGCTCTCATATAGGATTTTGCATTGCTTGCAGAGCCCCTGTATAATCTAACAAACAAAGATGTTATTTTTACTGGTGGAGTACAGTTAAATCTGCATGCGTTACGTTGAAACAAGCTTTGGAAGAATCATTGCCATTAGCTTTTTACAACAGTGATCCATCCGTCCCTACATACCTGACTTGTGATGGTAGTGGTTCCAGCATTTCCGGGGTACTGACACAGTTACCAGATGGTGTGGAGTGACCCATTGTCTACATTAGCTGACGCTTGACAGATATGGAAGGGAAATATTCCCTTGGCATGTGTTGTTGGCAAGTATGAAGCTTTAGCTTGCCTACGGAGGTTTCCTCTTGGAAAAATTCCAGGTGTTTTTGTATGGCCACCCCTTTACTTAATAAACAGATCCAAACAAAGTCTGAAAACTTTACTCAGTGCTAAAGGCAACAGTTGAATGCCCTGCTGTAAAGGACTATACCCGTACCCGAATCCAATTTTTCCGCCAACTACAAATCCAGACAAGATTGATTGCTTATCTCACTTACTGCTCAGCTCAACAGACTTACATGACATGCTTGACAGTCCTTGGGAAAACCTAGGGATTGATATCATTGCTCCTATTGAAGCAAACAACAAACCTTCTGTTACCACACTGATTATTATTCCAAATCAGGCAAATGTACAGATCAAGGCTACAGGAGCAACTGTAACTGCTTTTTTAAATACCTTGAGTGTACGCTAATACAATAAATGAAAAACATACAAGAGTGAGCACAGGTGATACCACATTTAAAATATAATGTTTTCACAATGAAATGATGGCAGTGCTCATTCAGTTCAAGGAACAATGTACATTAGTGAATCTCTTCCTCCTTATATTAACATGGAAAACTCTTCAACAGATGAAGACAAACTGGCATGAGTTTTCCATTTGACTTTCTTAGCAGTCATCATTCTTATTTGAGACATATACAACAAAATGGATAATTATTTCAAAAATTGTTTTTGAACTAACTCCTTAAAGATGGTCAAAATATACAGGATAACATAAAGAATTTCCTTAGAAAGAATATCTTGGAAATCCAATTTTTTAACAATTTCTGGCATTGCCTAAGATAAGTTTGAGTTAAAATATGAAAGACTACATAACTATTTCTGTCACCTTGATCAGACCTGGTCATATGAGGCATGTGATCACACATACACACTTCAACGCATGCCTAAAATACCCTGTGTACTTGCCAATTATTTTCCAACTGGATATTGTAACATGTTTCATCACGCAGTTTTGTCTTTAGAGAATAAGATGCATATGTTACCTGCACTCAGTAATTGTTTCTAGGATACTGAAAGAAAAGATCTACTGAAAGACGTGACTAATACAAATCTGTTCAAAAAGAGAAAGAGAAAGTTGGATGACATAGAAAGCAATATGGCAAAGAAGACAATGTCAGGCAAGTTATAGAGCTTGTTGATTCATAGGAGTGGACTGAACTGATTGTCTGTATTACACAGATTGCTTATTTAATCATTTTGAATGAAGTGTTTGGAGCAAACATTTGACTGTATTTCAGCACTATTTTTCTTCTTTGGTGGCAAGAAGCCAAGGAGGTCTGGTAATATGGTACGTAGTTGTGTTTGACAATTGCAATGAAATGGCATGCAATAGTAAACACTATTTTTTGACATTGAAAACAGACAAAGAAGAGTAATGATAATGAACTACAGTTAGATGTTTGCTGAAAACATTTCATTCAAACCACCATCCAACTCAAAGACTGAATATACAATAATCAAGCTTTTTATCTGCAAAATCTTGCTAAAAATTGTTATCTTTGAGCAGTTAGTTACAACAGCATCACTCTGCCACTGCTGCCAGATGACATGCGTGAATCAGCAGAAAGCCTTGATACAGAATATGCTGCTGATGCGGAAAATGAGGATGGACGAAAGAAGAAATTGAAGATGATGAGGATCGACCAATTTTCTACTGTCCTGGGATACTCACATGCGTATGCTTAAATAGTAAAAAATTACATACAGCATAACCTGGCTGGACCATTATGTATGTGATATACATTTTCAGGCTTAGAAATCATGGAAGGCAAAATAAGTTGCAAATGCTAGGGAAGGCGAAGCGGGATGACTGCCCCCCTATATTTTTAAAACATTATTTGATGCACTTTCTCAACAAACTTGAAAAAGAAATAATATATTCTCAAAAAGCTGCATTCCTAACAAATTATTTATGATCTACCACATTTATAATCACACTTCTTACAAGGCTTAAACCATGGTACACAGTTTCTTACATTTGGGATTAATTTAAATGCTAAACATTTATTCAAAGATTGTTTTACAAGTATTAAACAAACAATGAATTGATTTGAAATGGACTTCTTATTTACTACATTTTACTGTGTCCAGTTGTTTTAATTTTTGGGCTGACTGGTACTATGGTTTCAAGAGCTTTTTTTCTATAACAAATTCGAGAAAGTATTACATGTTTCATCAAAAGATACTATTTTGTCTTTTCTGCAAACTCAGTGGTCAAATACTTGATCTAAATCTAAAGATTATAAATTGTTTCTTCTTCAATGAAAGTGCCATGAAATAATTTGGCAATGAACGTCTAAGCTGTTGCAACTCTTACTCAAGATATGATTCATTGTGCTAAAGCACTTTTCAACTGTTGCTGTACCAATGAGCAAGGGCTTTAAAATTTGATATCCTTTTGCACTTTGACATACACATTCAAATCCATATCCTTCCCAACTGAAACTAAGATGAATGCCCATTCACAATCAGATTCCAGTAATCCTTCATCCAGATCTACACTATTGCCGTATCTGGAAATAGAGGGAACGTGTTCTTGTGATCTAAGTAGAGGTTCTTTCAAGCATCATGTGCATCAATTGCACCCAAAATCTCTACATTTATTGCAGAAACATATGTTAAGTTCATCTATAATCAAGGAAAAGCAGCCTTTCTTGAAGACCTAACAAAACCTGGCTTGGTCTTTAAGCTACTCTCTTATATCAGGGGTCCATGGTTTGTTGTCATCCCAACAGCAGAGCAAAGTAATTCAGCAGCATTAAAAATGCTCCTCAATTTTAAATTCTTCAATCGTTTTCACACAGCCAGCATTCGATTACCAACAAGAAGCCATTTGTTATTACTCTCTTGCACTGTTTTATATAAAATGGCTCCAATGTGACATAGAAAACACAGAGGATGAATCTCCCAGGCAGCATTTTGTGGTACAAGCCAGCAACGTCATCTGATTGGTTCAAATTGGTAGTTGCGATCTGTTGAAAGCTTGTAAGCATCACTATTTAACATTTACCATGGTACTCATCCCCTCGGATTTGCATGCCCACAATACATCAAGCAGCCATCACTTGTTCCATTCGGTACAGTGGCTGTTGTCTTCAAATATTTCCTTGTTCTTTTCCTTGCAATGTTGAAAACTTTGCATACATTAATAACACCTTTGGCAGACATGACCTTGCACAGGTATTCCCTTGCATAGTCATGATAAAAAAAACATCAATAGAGGCAACTGTATTGCCACCATCACAGCTTGTGAAGAAAAAGACTAGATTTGAATGGAAGTGTTTTAAGATGTTCAAAAGTTATCATACAGAAATTGAACATGGCACATCATGTTGAAAGGCTGGAAATGAATGACTGTAAATTAAAAAGAAAAATGCTTGAAAATAGACCAAATTTCAATTCTACCTTGGGAGCCTTTGGCCCACTTGGGGCAGAGAAACTCACCAAGAGCCCCACCTAGGGAAAGATGGCTTCTGTTTGGCAAACTTACAAAAATTCTTAACCTCCTCCCTCCCATGATATTTGGTAAAGTGTCCACCACTGTCCAAAACTTTCCTCCCCTATGCTAGATTCACAAACTTGTTCAAAATACGCTTTTTCCATGCAGTTGCAAAAATTGTCATTGCAATGACATGCAATTGACTTGCTTCCTTAACTGCTACAACATGCTTCCTAGAATGCTTTGTTAATCTATTAAAAGTCTATCAAAACATCATCACTCCTAGCACCACCATAGAGCTGGACAACTTAAAATGATTTGCTACAATTTTGTAACCAAGGCCACAAAAATGTAAACAAACATATATACTTGACTTCAAATAAACTTACCTTGGCCAAGCATCCTAGCTGCATGGCCATCTATAGCATCAAGAAATTCACTCAGCAGATACAAGAAGACAGCAACAAGTGGTGAAAATGGCATGTAATAGAAGGATGCAAATGCAGACAGAATCCGTATATATCCTATAAGAGACAACAAAAGAATTAAAATAAGTTACATTCAAGTTTGATATAAGCTTTTGTATACAACTTTACACCTCTGTTAATACAAAGCAAAACATCTTATTGAGATTCATTACCCACAAAAAAACTCTCAATTATTTCAAATGGATTTAATTAATGTATTATTCCTTGCATCAACATTTATTGATAAAAAAGTTGACGTCTCAATTAGCCAGATTCTAGAAAAGATATCTCGTGTAAATGACAGGGTAGTTACCTGATAATTTCACTTTCAAATATTGAACGAAACAGTACAACACAACATGGCAAATTACAATCAGCACACAGAATCACAATGGGTTAAACTAGTATTTCAAGTTCAATTCAAATGGCATAAATCAATCTTATGGTGCATTTCTTTTTACTTTTATATTCAAATGTGTTAAAATAAATAACAGGTTGAACTAAGGGAAGGTTTACTGAATCACGAACATCATATTACAGACAATCTCAATAGTGCAGCAGAAGGTACCTGTAGAAAATCTGTTCTTGCAGGAAATGTTGTTAGTAAGGCTAAAAAAGGACCTTCCGGTTCATGCTATAGATGTCTTAAAACTGACCATTTTTACAGGGATGTCCAACAAATCCATATAAAGGCAAACCAAATTAAGACCAGAACATTAGAAAAAGATGTAGTTATAGTTGTAGTCAAGTGTGTGTTGGTACAAATTAGGATAATAAGGTCATGTACAGTATGCTAAAAATATGAAGAAGGGAAAAGCAGACAATTATGAAGCATTTACAGCCTTGTATGTAGTGAAAACAAACAGCCAAGAATGGCTAATTGGCTCAGTTGCTAGAAAGCATATGACAGGAGATGAAACCTGTTACGTAACTATCAGCCTTTAGTTCCTCCAGAAAATGTTCGTGTGGTAAATGGAACAATCTCTGAAGCAATTAGTGTTGAAAATTGTAATGAATATGAATATTGGCATGACTATATGTGCAAGGAATAATGAATAACGTCTTTTCTGTTGCACTAGCTGCCTTACACAAGAAGTCTTTATAAGTGCCCCACAAAAATGAAAATGGGAAATTGATTGCCTAGGGCACGAGAAGAGACAAAGTATGCTATGCTAAGCTAAGCTATCCTCTTGTGATGGATGTGCTAATGGAACATAACGTAAGAACCAATTACAGCAAAATGGCATTGCAGAGAGAATGAACAGTACCTTGGGAGATATTGCATTAACAAATGTTCTGCATGCTGTCTAAATCTGGGCTGAATTAATTGTAAATACATCATACTTACGCAACAAGATGCCACGAAATGCATTAGGAATGACTCTGTGTGAAAGGTTGTTGCATAGAAAACGAAAGTTGAGTCACATGAAAGTACTTGGTTGTGTTGTGTATGCTCTCAAATCTATTGAGAACCAATGAAATTTTATGCCAAACAGATATGTTGCACTTAACACTTGGCCAGATTTGTAGGCTATCATCTATGGAATGAAAAGGCATCAGGATCATTTAACATGACAAAACAGTTTCCAACCTATATTCATGCGCCCATTATTTCTGCTCCTATATGTCATGTGGAGTTTTGAAAAACCCCTGAAACTAATGGAGGGATTGGTAAAAGTGAAAGTATAGTTGTAGATTGTGAGAGACAAACTGCAGGAACTTGTAAAACAAAATTTGAAAAGAAACACCTTGAAAGGTGGACTGAAACATGTTCTGCTGAATATTTTACCACTATTCATCAGTTCTATCAAGTTTTAAATGTGCCCGAACTGTTACAATAGAAGAAGCACAGTCAAAGTCTTTCAAGAGGCAATGAAGAAAGGCACCTGATAGTAAAATGAACTCATTAAAAGAAAATAAGAGAAAGCAGGCCTTCTAAGTATGTGTTCAGAGCCAAACACAAGAGTGATGGCACAGTTGAGAGATTCAAATTCAGTTTAGCTGTACATGGTTATTCTCAACAGTCTGACACTAACTATGCCAATGCTTTTAGTCCTGTAGTTTGACTGACTTCAGTATGAACTTTTCTTGCATTTTGCTGTTCAAAACAAGATGTTGATTCACTAAATGGCTGTTGTAACAACATTTTGAAATGGCTATCTTGAAGCAGAAATATAACAACCAGGATATGTTAAGCCTAGAAGAGAACGTGAATTGATTTGGTGAATTGATTAAGAAATTGTTGTATTGACTATAATGAAGAATAATAGCATCAGAAGCCTATGTACCAAAAGCTATACCAATCAATTGTTGTTACACATAGCAACTGCTTCTCATCCAAACATGCAACAGTTGACCAGTACAATATCCAAGTACAACAGCAATCCTACTGAAGCTCACATGACTGGAGCTAAATGAATTTTACATTATTTCACATAAAATGAATTTCAGTTTGCACTACTCATGTATGAATAACTTCTATGGTTATTTTCATGCTGATCATCCAAATTTTGCTTCACCCTTTTTGATAGCTTGTGTTTTTAACTAAGACTAATCATCAGAGGAATGCTTAGTAACAATAGAAATTGTACATTTTTTAACTCATAAATGGATTGAACAAAGATGAATTAGATTTACTGGTAGAATATTCCTTTCACTAAACCTGAATGAAATGTACTTGCAATCTTCATTATTTATTAATTCATTAACTTGGTACTATTTAAGTCTCAGCTTTTGCATTGCCAATTCCAGATACCTTTATTTTATCTAAGCAAAGTCATTAAAGGATTCATATATGTTACTTACAAAAGGAGCATTTCCATAATAGCTGGATGGATATGGGAGCCAATTATGATCAATATCAACCCTCTGACACAAAAGCCAAAACTCAAACGTATGTACCATCCTAAAACAAAGGTTTGGCGAAGGACATTTTAAGTCTCTGGTGCCACACATCAAAACACAGCAGTGTGTAAAAAAGTGATTCATTAATTCAATTGCATTTTGGGGGGTTTTCACTTCTGTCAGTGCTAGATCTCTTCATATAATCTCAGCAGACATATTAATGTATTTAGACATATTACTCACAAAGGAACATTACCAAAAATAGTTGCATTGAGAGGGGGTCAGTTGGGATCAAGCTTGCAACTCCCTCACTATACACATATGCACATATATAACACATATCAAATACTAAATTGAGCTAAATCAGTTTACTTGGTTTCATTAAACAAAATACCTTTTCCCAATACCTTTCTCCAAAATTCCCAAAATATAATGCCTCCATTCAAAGGTGGATGTTATGCATGGGAACTTCATTTTCTACTCTAATTACATTTATAAAGTTATACTTCTCAGAGATTCAAGCAGCTATAGTTGGCATACAAAGAAAAGAGCTACGAAGTGCAGAAGACAGCTGGAGAAGATAAGAGGGTATGCCTGGATGCAAGGTGCAAAGCAACAGAAATGTGCACAACTGAGTATCAATCTTGCAAGGTGTATAAGTTAATTAAGGACATCGATAGAACATGGGCAGCACAACAAACCATGATAAAGGATGGGGATGGGAATCTATTATACATATGAGCCGGTGGATGACTGGTTAGACAGGATCCACAGGATCACGGGAATTGTGAGCAATGTGTTAACATGAGTTCCTGGACTGATATGAACCCTATGAAGTCATAATTTAAGATAAACCCTTTGAAATTGTCGTTTTAGAATTATACTTGAGTTGTATAAGGAAAACTGGCATCAAGCAAAGCATCATTTGCAGATAAGTAATCAAAAAATGAAGAAGGAAACACTGTTTTTAGTTAGTCCTTGAGATACTAACTAGTCTTACATCATGGCATCCTCATTATAGATATAACGCATTATTTTCAGAACCAAGCAATCCACATCAATGAGCAATCATAGCCTACTGACAAGCACGTAAAAATTACAATGCAAGAACAATAGCTTTTTACATTTTTTGAGTAATCGATGAGCATGATTTCCATCAGTTATATCTGTTGCTACTTTAAATTCACCTTCACTAATGACTGTACTAGATGTAGGTAACAAATACTTTTTACCTAGGACTGTCAATTTTGGTCAATTTCCTTTGCTTTGCATCCATACAATGGATTGCAGTCCAAATTTGACTCCCTGACCAATCCCGACCAGATTTACATTGATGTCAGTGTCAGGACACTAACCGATTCCTACTCTGGTACAAGCTAGGGTTGATGAACTAATATCGATACATAGAATGCACAAAGGTGATCGTTGTAGCACCTTTTGATGATGGAGCATATGGTCTTTATGGAATGACAGAAGCAAATATCCTGGATATCTTTACTCTCAGCCCTACTGCAAATTACATTGCTGGCAATCAAGACAGAGATACTTGATATTGTTTTAGGATTTTAATAAAGGATTTGACAGTGTCAAACAACATGTGATGTGGGGTGTCCTGGAGTCCTATGGTGTTAAGGTCAAGATTGTTTGTGTGCTGCAGAGCGTATACCTGAGTGCATGAGTGGCTTTAAATTGTGACAACTCTACGGCTTAATGGGTTTTTCCAAGAGAAGGGACTTGGTTTCTAGATTAAGAGACAATCCCTTTTACCAAGACCATTTAGTCATACATTAATGATACTAGTAATTAGCAACTGTCAAATATCTGTAATCAGCAACACCTGACACAGAATAACTGCTACGATGGCTGTAAGACATGGTAACATTGAGGAATTCAATATAAATTGCCACAACTGGATTGAATACATCGAGCGACTCAAACATTATTTTACAGCAAAGGAAGTAACCAATGCTGATATACAGCATTCCATATTACTAACAGTATGCAGCAGTAAGACTTATGATGAACTAAAAGCTGCTATTCAAAGTCACCTGAAACCCAAACCACTTGTGATAGCAGAAAGATTTAAATTCCATCAGCGAAAACAAAAGGAGGGTGAAACGGTGAGTCAATTTTTGGCTGAACTTCGTAAATTAAGTGAACATTGCAATTTTGAAGCCTTCCTAAATGATGATATACGTGATCGATTTGTGTGCAGTTTGTCATCATTAGTGACACAGTCTAAATTACTGCACAGGCAATGGAGATTGCACACAGCATGGAGATGGCAGAAAGTGAATCTCATAAGCTGAAGGAAAACAGTGTAGTTATTGATGAGGATAAAAGTACAGCCAAGACACACAAGATATTCACAAAATGCTTTCGCTGTGGAAAAAATAATCACAGTTCAGACAGTTTTATTACAAAAACAACAAGTGTCTTAAATGCCAGGAAACCAGTCATTTAAGTAAAATGTGCAAGAATCGTCTACATGCAAACAAACCTTGGTCACATCAAAGGGCTGAAAGCACTGTTGTTTCAAAGCAGAGTCATAAGGGTAAGAAACAAAAATCGAATGTTTGGTTTGTCGAGTCTGAAAATGACACTATAGAAGACAATGAGCAGAAATATACGTGGCCATTATTCTCGATTAAGTCTGAGGGTCAGAAGGAATTTGTGATTGATCTGCTGATTGAGTCGGTACCAATGAAAATGGAGCTTGACACAGGGGCTGCAGTTTCATTGATTTCATTGATTGATACTACTAGAAAGACATTATCCGCATCAGAATGTTACCAAACCTTCACGTCTCATTGAGAACTATTAAGTGTTAATTAATAGTTCATAATCATTACTAAGACTATTCTGTTACACTGGACAATGCAAATTGAACTGCCATTTCTGTTGACTTGTTCTTGTTCTGATATTAATTATTGTTTTCTTAGAGAGAGGGAAAAGTGTTATGTATATAACCCCGCTACACCCTGTCAGTAGTTAGTCTGTATTATATAAAACCACTTCCAGTAACGCATGTCATATATGCCACATGCTGTTGCGTTACGAAAACTAAAAAGAAGGGAAAATGGAAATAGTAGTAGTGGTGTGTTGTTCATTAACCTTGCCTCGAATACAACAATACTAAACATTTCCCTTGCAGACTTCAAGAACCAGGTGAACTGCCTGAAAATGCACTCCTGTGCACTACTGATATTGCGAGCAAAAAACAGTTTAGAATTAAATAAAACTAAATTACAAGGCAGAAAGTACCTGATGTAGGAATTTTACTCACAATTTAGAGGAAGGACATACCGGTTTTGAGATGTTAAGTTTGAGATCATAAGTAAAATGGTTGGTGATAGGTATATAGAGAGTTTTTGGCAGCATTAGTTGGGCAGTTTGTACCAGACGGCCTCATCATAAAGGGAGAAGAATGCCAACTTTTGCCTTTATATAATTTATGCAAATTTTTTGCTTTCTACATCATACAAGTACTTATCTTTCAATTTTTCATACTTATCATATACATTGTATCTGTATTGTTCTAGCCTTTTTGTTCTAAGTTGGTATTTCTTGTCTTATGTCTTGTCTTGTTTTATATATTTTCCAAAAGTGGAGCATTACGACAATGGCTGCACCAGTGGGAGCTAACAAGGGTGAAACTTGTAGCCCTCAGACTCAAAAGCCAAGACTCAAAAAGACACTTGTATATACTGTACACATATATGTATATATGTACATAGATGTATGTATATATATGAATTATAAAACATAAGAGAAAGTGGATCAGGCAGGGGCGGCTGTGGCCAAATTTAAATAGGTATTAAAATTTTTTTGGAAAAAATTACTCTCTAAAGGGGAGCGCAAGGAATGCCCTGCCTATAAATTTTGGGTTATGGATCCCTGTAAAACATCACAAAGAGCTCTTTTTAACTGATCA
>JANTCA010000673.1:0-33350 GCA_024741275.1 Chironex yamaguchii
GCGCATTCTGAATTTTCTGGTAAATGTTGGCCTATGGCAGAATCGCATGTTTTGGCAGTCATTTTCGCTTTGCAAGCGCGAATTTGATCAATTTGATCAATTTGATGCTTGGGGTACAGTGGCTGGAACATGTTGTTTGATCCTGTCACCCTATCTTTGAGAAGTATTTTTTATGCGCAATGTCGCAAATTTTGAAGGCGATGAAGACGCAAGAGTACGCTTGTAGCTGGAGAAGGAGACTGTGTTGTCCATGGGGCCAAAATACCTTTATTTCTATGTTTACGTTACATTGTTTGCTGTTTTTGTTTTCAGTGGACATCGTAAAGGATACACAAGGACATAGCGTTCGACCAATAGCCATGACTTTATTGCAGCTTTGTCAAGGCTTTGTTAGTAAAGGATTTTCACTTGCAAGACATAAATAACAATAACCTGTCTATCGCTCTAATTTAATTTGTGGTAACGCATTCGTTTTGGAGAATTATTAACACGAACGTGGTAACATTTTTTTGCCACTACTAATTTCAGACATCTTGTCGCGATATCTTGCCATTCTATGATTCCTGTGATAGCTGTATCGTTCACCAGTACTTTTTTGCTTTTGATTTTACCACATAAACAACGGACTTGAATATATTTTAATTTGCCCATATATTCACATTTAACCATGATAAAAAGCACACGACGATTCGCGTTTTCAACCTGTTTAGACATTGCCACCCTTAGGATGTTGGCCCTATCCTCATGTGTTGTTTCCAACCAGTATGTTATTCGGTTCTCTTATTTTTGCAGTCTCTAGTCAAACCTTATCTTACGTCGGACAATGTATCTGGTATACTGGGAATATCACCATTCTTATTATCACGAATTACTAGTTCAGTCATAGTGGAACGCAGTAAAGGAAGCGGAGTGTAAGTTCGTAAAGGTGCATTTCATGGCGCCTTTTCAGTTATTTAGTAATGATAATCTTTTGGTGTTAACACTGTTTTGTTATGAAGGTTCCATGTTTCTTTGGAGGCGAAGCCAGTATAAAGGCGGTATTTTACTGGGCATTTCATTGTTTAGATTGGGGAGAGAAATCATGAGTAAACAGTAATGGTGACAGTACATATTTGTTGATTTTGTTATTTTAATTTCACTTGAACTTGTTTCCACTGAAACCTAAGTGATCCCTTTGTTGTTTATCTTGCAGAAAGGGTGATGGTAGGACTGTTAACCTTGGATTGAAAATGAAATTCTCGTCTTCTAAACGGGAGGTTAGTCTAATTTACCTTTAATATAGCATTCCCGAGTATACTCACAAAAAAAAACTGTTTAATACAGGTTCCGGCAAAAAGTATCTACAGATTAGTTGAAAGTTTCAGATAATTGCACAAATGTAAGGTAGGTTTTGGCGATCTACTAATTTGGGTTTTTCAACATAGTGAGCAAAGCCGCATACTTTTGATTAAAGATTTAGTTTTGCTCTCGTTTTCTATCCCTTCTCAAAGTTTAAAGGGTATCTTATTTTGCAGTAAAAACAGCTTTTCTGGGAGTGCCTATGCTCTTGTGGTTTTGTTTGCTGTTACGTGAAATTGTCCAAAATAACTTTTCCAGTAGTACTTTTAAATTTCTATTTTCCTGTGTTTATTAAAGTTATTTTTAGTCACTCAGATACATTCTAAGGGACCTGATCGGGGAACAATAGTTTTTATGTAAAAGTGTTAGTCTTTGTGTTAGACTATATGATAATACTTTGTCGACTGAAATTCGTTTGTAAATCCATGCGTTTTGTAAATCTCAGCTGCAACAGACGTGAGGTTTTTCAACTAGCAATACAAATTAACCTTTCCTTATAACTCAATGCCGTAATTGCTTAAGCGATATTTTTATTACTCATTTACTCAATGATTGATATACATTCTAATTATGTAAACCATTTTACATTCACTCAGGCTACGAAGCATATTCTGCCTCATTCTCGTTGTATCTGTTTTTGCGGCACCTTTTTAGGCAGTAGGGTACACAAGAGTTCAAGGCAATCGGTGGAGCTTTTCTTCTGCTGCAGTGGACATTTTAAAACAGTATGTAAAAAAGTAAGTCGGCCGACAGTCGAATTATTATCACAAAAACTTCATTCCAGTCACTGGTCTTACTTAGGTATTGTTGCATTTTTTGGTCCTTCGAGTTAACTTTACACTTAGAAACGCAACAATTGATAAAAGATGAAACTTGAAAGCTCGTTCGTTAGTTTGTTCTTTCTTTCTTTTCCTATGTTTGTATGTGTGGCTGTATTTTTTTTAATTTCAGTTAGTCAGTTTGCCAGTCTGTCTGCCTTTTTTCTGGGTGCCTCAAATATTGTTATCACGTGATTTTTTAGGTTTCCTGCAGTATTTGATGCGCTGGCCAAAACGTCAGTACAGGATAGATACTACGAGCAAGAACTGTTTCCAAAAAAGTAAGAACACCTTTTATGCTAACTTTTGTTGCTTTACTAAATAAAAATAGATTGAATCTATTGATTCGACAGGTTCAGAAATTATAAATAATGCGTTGCCGTCACTGTTACAGTTTTGTATTGAAGTCATGAAGTGACGAAAGTTGAGGGTTATGCAAAAGGAACAAAAGCAATGTGCCTACAATATGATGTAGTTCGTGTACAGCAGTACATACGTAGTCTGCTCAGGCCGACATTTAATAGTATCATATAAAAAATAAATGCGACAAAGGGCGTAGGCACATGCCATGTTTAAATTTTTGTATTGAGTGACGCACTCGTCTACCCAGTATATGTCATTGTTTATCTTTCAGTCCGGAGTTGTTGAATAAGGCATCGGAATGGCTGAAGAGCTTACCATGCTATAATGTAAATACTGTCAAATGCGGGACTGTATCCTTAGAGGATCAGATTGTTAAGCAAATTGAAGATGCTGTTGTGCAAAGCAAGGTAGGAACATTTTTGACCTCATATGTACTTGGACACGTAGTTCACAATCAATACTAATTTTTCATGATCAGTTTTTTACGCATAGTGATATACATAGACAATATTATGAATCATGGCATTGGTATAAATAGATGATGTTCTGACAACAAATTTGTAGGGATACAAAGAACTCGTTGCATGCGAGTAACATTTGTTTTAACATGATATTATTCCTTCGGTCTTAATCATAACTTTACTTCTCTTCTGTACACAAAACCGACCTGACGTAGTGCACACAATGATAAGTAGATGCCTTTTAGGCACAAAGCACATGCCGCTTGTAAAGGGTGTGCACAAATAGGCAGACACCCAATAACAAGAGTGGGCGGTTGGGGTTGATTGACTAATAGTTTGTTGACCTTTTCTACTGAGCTGTTTAGCTCATTAGGAAAGGCGTCAGATTTGCAGTCGTGGGACCCCTCTCTCTGTTGGCCATAGTCATTACTTTGTTGTTATGATGTTATTCTAACTCTGTGTCAATATTTGAAGTAACAAACGTAACTGTAATATAGTTATCGTCACTTACTTGTGTTATTGTTGTAGCTGATAATTTTTCGTTATATGTTGTTATTGTTTTTTATGTGTTGAGCTATCAACGGTGTAAATGATGGTTTGTTGCAAACAGTAAGCTTTTACTTTTTAACGTAAAACGTAATAGCAATATTTTTTGTCCTTGAGTTATATCAAGATTTAACTGTCTGCCTGTCTGTTGCCTGTCATGTGGACACATTTGAGACCGAGTTTACTATAGATTGACACACATGGCCTTCCATCACTAAACGTGAAAGGTCTTGTTCAGAAGTTCAGATAATTTTAACTATACTGTCCACTAGACGTATGCTTGCTCTATTGAGTCCTGGACCCAACATTATTCAATTAGCTATGTCAAATTTTTGTTTGCCTTTGTAAGGTAGGCGGGATGATTACTAGAAAATGCATCCTACCCCTTGGCCCGATGCTACACAGTTAATTTTTATGGACTCGGTCCAATATCGGCTTTCAGTGCCAACCGTAGTGAGTGTGGGTATTCCATGGCACATAGATTCAGGGAGAGGTTGCGTGTACTTTTACTTCTGCGGTCAAGACTGTCGAGTGATGAATTACTCTGAATGCTTTGTACTGCACATAAAAATCAACTCATCAATCAATCCCAGGTGTGACAGATTTTATGACCTCGTCAGAGACTTTAAGCATTTTAAGAAATTAAAGGTTTCTCATCGTTGTCTTGCGGTATCAATAGCGACTATATATGTTGGATATTTTCACTTTCTTATTTGGTAACAAAGATTTTATCTAATGATTTTACCAGGAAAGAAAGTCAAACAAAAGTGTTACTGTAAATGTCAAACCATATGTGCTATTCAGGGTATGTAAATGCACAACTATCAATCTGTTAATGGTTTAATAAGCTAGAAGTTGATTTTATACATGTAAGCAAATGGTAATTCCTAACACCAAGTCTAACGTCGCGTACATCCTACCTTGTAGACTGTGTTAGAAAGCATAATTGTATGTCGCTGTGGGTTTTTTATTCGTAAGTCCGCCGTTAGTGTTCTGTTGTTTCACTCTCGTATTTTAGAGTTGAAGAGGTTTCATTACGATGAATGTGCTTCTGTTAGGAGTTTTTGTCCAGACTCATTTGAAAGAAAACATTATTAGTTATTAACAATAACAATGTTATACATTCTGACAAATACGTGCACTTGCTAATATAATATAGGATAGTGGGAATTTGGTAGTAACAATCACACTAGTGCTAAAAATCGCTTGTTATTTTTATGCATGAATGCCTGCATCGCTTGTTGATAGTTTCCTATGTCCATCTTTGTCATCCACTATAATTGACTTCATCAGAAATTTGTTTTTTTGTTATTACAATTAAAGCTAACGTTATCATATGATATTTTATTTGATTTTGGCAGGCAATGGATGAATTTGGAGATCTCGTGCCTGATCCCAGTACAAATTATTATTTATTCGATCGTGTCGTCAATGTTAGAAATAGTGGATGTGTTCCTTGCGGGTTGCGGGGAACAGTAATTGGAATACACGAAGGTAATTAGTGTACTAGGCCTGTCGCGTGTTTCGTTCGAGAATTGTTCGGGGCGTATGAGTTATTACCCTACATTTTTGCGTTGAAAAGTCAGATAACAATGTGGTTCATTTTGTCAAGTCTTGTAATATCGATTGTCTATACACGAGGTAATAAAAGTCAAAGCTTTTCATCTGATCATCATCAAATGAGACGGTAGATTTAATAGAAACTAGTTAACATCATTTATGCGAATATGTTTAATCAACATGGAATGACTGTCTTAACTATTATATTTCTGCCATGTAAATTTAGCAGAGTAATTTCCAAACGTCTTTTTTTTAAGTATCAATGCATACATACTAGTGTCTAAATGTTATGTTCCTTATTTTTCATGTTTTGGTATCAGTTGGCGAGGAAAATGACAGCGAAGCTAAGAAAGAGATGAAATATGAAATTATTTTTGATGAAACCTTCTTAGGTGGATTAAATTTACGGTATGATTTAGTCACGCAAGTACTTTATAACCTTTTGCCTATTTTAAACTACGAATAATATTTGACTGCAAAAGAAACTTATTGCATAAATGAGAAGAGTAGCCGATCAGGATCACATTGAAAGCAATTGCTAACATGAATGTTTAAGATAACCTTAAGTTAAAGGTTAGTGTTGCAAATGAATTGCTTGTATTTTTCTATTTTTTCTTGGAATTCAAATAAGATATGTTGCCAAGGGAGCATAGTTTTGGCACACGCAGCACTGTCTTATTTCTTTAAAGACGTTTATAGTAAAAAGTTAAATTTCATATATATGTACAGGTAGACAACGTGATACCCCAGCTGTCGATTGGTGTTGATTTACAGAAAGCCTTTTGGTCATTTTTTGTGGAATGTATAACTTTACAGATAGATCTGTGGGGAGAATACGCAGGCTGAGTCCTCAGAGCAACTACGCCATACTTTGCCACGTGCCACTATGTCTGCTGTCTTCAATTTCTTAGTCTCGCTTAGAAAGTATCGATGCTTTGTTAAAGTAGATTACTGCCTTTGGCGTCATTGAAACGGTTTGAAACTGTTTTCTTTGCTCTGTAGTATTTTTATGAAAGACAACTTGTAGAGTTTTGTTATTGAACAAATAACCATGATAGCTAGTAATTTTCTTTTTTGAAATGTAAGAAAGTTTACTCTCCTTTGTGTCTTTTGCAGCGGGATCTTCATTGAGTATGGATGCTTCTATATCATACTCGGGGAATGCACTAGAAATTGATTTCTATGCGACTAATCTCTTCCCGTTATCGTTTCCCACTAATAGTTGTTTTCGTGAGGTCTTTTAAGTATGGAAACTCTTGGTACCTAGCTGGCATTAGCGTGTCTTTTTCAAATGCACAACGGTAGCTTTATTGGAAAGTTCTCACTTTGGGGGAGTTAACAGAAATTATAGGTTTATTTTTATGTATGTATTGATTACAGGCCATCCTTGCGGCTAAGCATCTAGATCGTCCATAAGAACTACCTAGCTCACGCCTCCGAATCTCTAGATCCCTGTTCATAGCACTCGTAATATATGCAATCATTTGATGTCTCCGGCAGTAGAGTCTACAACCCTATTCAATAACTTTGACGAAGTCAAAAGGCGATACTTACACCAAGAGAAACTATTTGCTGGACAAAAATACATGCATAGTTTTGGCGCCTCTCAAGAAATAGACAAGCTTGGAGATCGATACCTGTGGGTTTGAGAAGATTCGTTCGTGTTGAAACATGATTCACGGCTCACCACTTAGGGACTCTTCTCGATGAGCCGCAGTAATTACGTAATAAGGGGTTGCTTTGCGATGTATATTAACAATTCGTGGCTCATGGAAGGGCAATGATATTGTCCTGCTATATGCTTGTTCTATTCGTAGTTGACCGTTACCTACCAGGACGTGTAATTTGTTGTGTCGTAAGCAATAACTGTCATTAACGTCGTCATAAAATGTATATTGTTGATATTATATGCATTGTAGGGGTACACAAGGGAAAGTGTACTACCTGACAGGCAGCTCATTACTTAATATTTCGTATGGTGAAAGGAAAGAATTAATGAAGAAAGGATTATCGCCAGCAGTCGCAGCAGCTGAACAGGGAAGGTCGCCATGGCACACAATGAGTCCGAATACACTTCAGTCATCACAGCGTATAAAAAGTCGTAACGATACTGATGGCATTTCTTACAATAGTACACCTTACAATTACGACAGAAGTGAAAAAAGGAACACTAAATCAGAAGGCATTACAATTTACAGACGAAATCAAAGTAAGCCTTTTCTGGGGTATAAGTAGTGTAAAAGATATTAAATGTCATACTACATAGTCAATAAATGTAATACAAAATTGTATAAGGTGGAAAATATCACCATTACTTAAGAAGACTGCTCCCGGACCTTTATCAGTTTTGTAAGAAAAAACCTGACCAAATGAATAGTCATTTTGCGATAAGGGTGAAGGCACAAGGCTATTATTTTTTGTGGAGTGCCATCGTGTACGATGGAAATAATATGTGTCTAAAAGCTGCTTCGTTAGCTTATCCTTGAGAATCGTTGATAATGTTTGATGACGTAGTGTAAGAAAACAGTTGGTGGCATGAAATTGCTGGTTCCTCCTTTCTCATTTCTTGTTTGATTGTCCATTTCTTGGAATCCGTGGCACTTTTTGCAGTCTATTTGTATGCCTCCTATTTATTTCGGTCTAAATCGTCTGTCCTTTCCCGTCTTTGTGTAATGGTGCCAAGTGTTGTTTACTAGTGTTGCAAAGCATATGTCCTATGCCAGAGCTTGCTAGTCTGGCGGAATTTCTTATCGAGAACAATGGTCTCTTCGTAATATGAACTTGTTTTCGGGATTTTGTGGCAACGCACAACATGGTCTGGGGTGATTTCACATTTCAAAGGCATAGAGTCTTTGAAAGATTTTGCAATTTTTCTTTATTTGTAGCTCCCGGTGAAACACCTCGTAAAATCGATTTTTTGCAAAGGTCACCTGCATCTGGCAGGCCGGGGAATCTGGCAGGTACAAGTGACAGAAATGGAATCTTCGGAAGCCCCATTTCGGAACTCTCCTCCAAAACACAAGCAGACATTCATCAGCAATCCTCGCTCGTAGAAATGCCAAAGCGAAAGGGAGCATCGGAAAGAGAGTATGAGGAATCACTGAAGTAAGTAAAGTTATGGTAGAGTGTATTTTATCTTTTGCCAAACAGTGCAACGCCATCGAGGCCTTATGATCTTTGGAACAGGCACATAGCTTTACGTGATTCTTCCTTTTGATATCAGCCTCATTCTAAACCGTCATGTGATTCCGACGCTCATGGCTATCAGCTTTGTCACTGATTCCAAATGATATCCTTACTGTAGGAGCAGCAGAGGTCACTTGTCGAATAGAGATGAGAGCCACGTCTCAGATGCTGATGGTGATGAACTCTCCACTAAGCTGAGTCAGCTTAGTAAGCTGTCTGACCAAGTCTCTTCAAGCAAGAATCAGAAGAAAACAGATGGATCTCCAGGTAAAATTTCTAATTATTTGTACGTTTTAATTGCTCTCTATATAACAGTCCGCTTAATGCGAGACCTTCACTTGCGGAAGTATTCACGTACTATGCTGGAATTATAAAATTGATCAATTTGACTGGTATGGAGTTTGCTTGAAAACTGCTTTCCAAGGGTCTAAGAATTGTTATTCCTTGATCAGGAATAATTTTGAGTTCAGCATCTTCCCTTGCAACTTTTTACATGTACCTCAGTACCTTCTGTCGTGACATTTTGGTACATGACATATATCTTCTTGTCAACTATATATCGCTTAGCACTTCATCATCATTTTCCATTAATTTTCAATTTAATCACAGACAAGGGGTTGTTGTTGCTCTTGTTAGCGACGTATTCAGATGTAAGAATGCTTACTTCGATTCCTCTATGTAATCATAATGTCTTTTCTCTTGACCATGTTCTCCGACAAGCTAAATAAAATCATTTGACTCTTGCTATAGAAGGTGAAAAGGGATCTCAAACAAGCATTATTGATGCCAATAAGCAGCCGATATCTGGAGCATTTGCTGTCGATAAGGTACAATCATCGCATTTTTTGGCGAGTAGTTTAATCTTTAATTCACAGTTTAACCCACACTTGGCCCATTTAGTTTTTTAAATTACTGTTTTATACGTAACACGTGCATTTCTTTGACAAGAAGACTGTACCCTTTGCCTATCCCATATGCTTCTGAGATAATTACCGTGGCTTGACTTTGCTCAGTTATGTTCCGAGTATACAAATCTGTCTGTTAACGCTTACTCCTCTTATTCCAAACACTTTCGCATACTGATGTACTGGATGCAATTTATCTAGTGACCATTTTTGTTACCTTGAATTATACATAACGTCCTGGTACAAGCATCAGAGGAACCGGAATATATTTTGTTGATAAGTATTGTCGAGAGTTCTCACAATACTTGGCACAAATGCGTGTGTACGTCCAAATAAATAATTTTGCACAACTTGCAATGAGAAGTGAATGCAAAGGCAAGGCTGATAAAATTTGACTGTTTACATAGAAAGCACATAAAGTACATACGCTGTGAAATAAGACTTGTTGCAATGAGGAGGAATCACTGCTGTGGACATAATGTTTTATTCATTGCATAATTTTATATTCTGGTTCAAGTCCTTACCTACTCGGTATATCTTTGTTCTTTCCTTACATTCACTTACTGTCTAGGTTATCTTTACGTAATAATTTATGTATTTTCTGCTGGATAACAAATAAAGAATTTTCTGTTGAGGGAAAGTTCACACTAAAGTGATACAAGCCTTTATTTGGTTCGAACCAAATGTGATTTGTAGCAACAGAGGTTCTGGATAAGCGAGTTGCTTTAGCAAGCCTAATAGTTGTGCTTCTTCTGTCAATGGCTGGATATGTCGGGTTTTCACACTTCCATTCATTGTTTGGTTTCTTTAAACCCGCTCTAGATAGTGATACTCGTATCTTCTGGGTTTTTTATAGGAAGGTACTGCATTCCTTCAATCCCTTTTGAAAATCCAAAGTAGTCCCGAAGGAAAACAAGAACTTCAACAACATGTATCTCCTCGTGAGGTGGCTAAAACACTCCGTCCTAACCTTGTTCGTGTGTCCTCTCCGGCAGTTGCGACTGGCCCATATAATCAGCAGCCGCCAAGCCAAGGTATTTATAAGCCATGCTGTGTTACGCTTTTTTTAAGTTCTCCTTTTCTTTCAGTTCTGTGGGTTTTTCATTCTGTTATCATCTTCTTTAGTAGATTAATATATCGTTCAGAAGTGTCCATGTCGAAGTCAAAGGTTGTCATTTACACAACATGTCATACGATGGCTACAGAATATAGACAACTGCCAGCTGTTTCGGCTCAAGACTTGATATTAAGAACCTGTTGTACTTGTGTGACACTGACTTTCATTATTCACACCATTTAACACATTCTTTAGAAATTATAGTTGTTATCATCATCATCATCATTATCATCATCGCCAAAATTATTTGTTAATAGTAGACCGATCCCACAAGGTAAAATAAATGGAAGTTTTCAATATCTTGAAAGCTTGTTTGATTTTCAAATGGACAATTGTGAACTCAAAAAAATTGGTTGATACAGCTGATAAACTGTTAAATAAAATTGACTCTCTCCACCTACATCCTAAGAGTAAACTTCTATCGTATCGTCGATATTTGCTTCCCAAAACATCATGGCATATAATAATTTATAATTTTGGTATTACTTTGATTAAATCTGTACTTGACATGAAGTGCCACAATGCTTTTCTGAGATGGTTAGCAATTCCACCCAGTGGTACTTTTGATATTGCTTTCATAAATAAGTCAAAGGTTGACCTTAATTTAATCGATATACTTACTACATTTACACAATGTTAAATAATTACGAGGACAGCATTAAGAAATGATAGTGACCTTGATATTCACAATGTCTTTGATGCTTCTCATACTGCAAATGTTCTATATATACTAGATCAGTGATCAAAGTATTTCGTGATCGAAAAGAAATTCATGTTTTCAATACCTTAATATTACAAGGTTTTCTATAATTTCACTATTTGTTACGTGAACAATAGTCTTCCTACATTAGAGAATCTTCATCTTTGAAAAAAATCAACAACGCTTTTTCCTGCGCATTTCGCAATTCCCAAACTATGCAAAATGTGGTTCTGGATGTCCTGTTCTCTTGAATATGGCGTCATAACTTTGTTTTAAAAAGCAATGCTACTTGTCTTCTATCTTCAAACGAAGATCTAAAAATCTACTGCGACATTGATAATTTCTTATCACCAAGTTTGATATGTGGAGATTCAGTGTGATTCAGTGTGACAATTTCATTGCATATACTTATGTTGGATTTGAAACAATCTTGATTCAAATTATCAGATAGCAAATACAGAGCCCTTTGTGAAGATCTTGTGGGAACTTATAATCTTTAGTTTATTTATTTGAGTACAAGTGCAATTGGACGTCGAAGGAGCTTGTCTGTTTAATGGATATGTTGAAGCGTCTAAAGATAAATAATCATGATTATTTGTTAGGTAAAATGATTTGCTGTATAATAACATCTACATTTTTCCTTTTCTTTCAACTTGATAATAATTGGAAAAGATCTTTAGGATAGAGAGCACATAAACATAGAAGGGCTGTAGAAAGGGGTGACACCAAAATCCATGAGATAGCTGTGTACTACTAGAATTATGATTGCACATTGGAATGGAAAACAAGAAGATTATAGACAAGGAGACCAACACCAGGGAAAATATAAGAAACCATCCACTCTCTACAACTCAGCAATCACATCAACAACATGTCTTATACTCTTTCAGTAACACAGCTGCCAGAACTAGAAAAAAGAACAAAACAAACACAAAATGTTTTGGCACAACTTTTAAAAACATCACAACCCATGTCACCGCTAAGGTCGGCACAATGAGGTGTGAGTAGTTCTATAACCTCTTTTCTAGAAGCCTGACTATGGGACAAGTCTCGGAACGTAGCTCAGAAAGAGTTTACGACTCATGGCGTGATAATCTTCAATAATTTATTTTATGCTGGTACTTTTTGTTGTAAACGTTTATTAGTAAGCACTTTGGATCACATTGTAATCGACTTGGATGTGCCTTCCTTTAGGTGAGTATCCGAATGAAGTCGGAAGTTTAAAAAATTATAATTGTTTTCTCCTCATCTTCGTTTTCAGTGCCACTCCCATATTCACCTAGTTTGCCCTTGAGGCATGGCAACCTAATGTAAGTTTTCAGCCGGCACTTTATTTTTTGTCAATATTGTTTATATTTTTAAAAAATAGACATATCGTTGTACAGTATATGTATCCGACAGCTGTTGTGGTAATACCCCACTCTTGATAATTATGCAAAAGCATGTGTTTGTGTTGAGATACTATACATTTCTGACACTGATGATGGCTTAAGCCAGAAAGAATCAGTGAATTTCCCGTTACCCTCTGCTGGGTATCGTCTCGTGATACAAGGGACTTTGGAAGTCCTTCGCCAAATCTTTGTGCCGTAATTCACGGAGCTTTGAGTGTTGGCTTTGAGTTTGAGGAATCCAAGTTCGAGCCTGATCGGGTCACACTTAGCTCAACTAATGTGGTAATGCTCCACTTTTGACAAATATATCAAAGCACTTGTGTCTTTCGAGGTACTATGTATATTATACTATATATATTGTATAAGGAAATAGACAACGTTTTGCACCTGGTACATGAATTACAACTATATTTAGCTGTATGATGCTGGAGCCTTTCAATTTTGTTGCTTTGTTGCCATCCATGAATCACAAGTTTCGAAGTCCAGGAGGGCAAACAAGACCAAACTTTTAACTTTTAAACAGCTGTTAGGCTTAAAATAACGCACTATAGCTTGAACTTATCACCTAAAGACAACGGCAGTACTGCTTGCAATGTGCACGCTTAATTAAACTTATTAAAGATTGGTGCTTAAGCCTGCTTTACATGGACAAGGTTGATGCTGTGACCCTCTTTAATGTGGTGGAAGCTACTGCTTCTGGGCTTGTCACCTGCTTGTACTTTCGTATTCTTATGTCTGTTTTAGTCTTTAGACTATATTTCATAATGTACATTTGAAAATGATATTCAGTTCAGTGGCACGAGATTGTATGACCATCATCCCCCGTGTATCTGCGTTTGTAGAGGAAGAAATTGGTTACTTTTGACAATTATGGTAACCATATCCGTAAATCGAATTTTATTTTTCTTTCCTTATAGTCCACCGCCTCCATCTTTCATGCTTCTTAACTTCGTGGCAGCTAATCGCCTTCCCATTCCACAGTATATCTACTCAGCGACGCCTCAGGTATAAGCAGGTTTGACATTTTTCCTGTTTGTTGTAACACGTTACTTGTAGAGTAAGAATGATTTTGAAGAATCTGCTTGGAGGGCATAAGTATCCTTCTTAAAACTATTGATGGTAAGATGCAGGAGCTCCAAAAACTGACAACCGGCTTTATCTCTGGACATCTGGTAATAATGTGTATTTCACAAAAATCAGGGGATTTTATTAAGAGTTTTCTACATTCATCATTGACGGTAATTTGTGATGTTATTGAGAAAGTGAAATATTTTAATGCAAACTACGTAGACTACTACAAGCTTTGTTCCAGGTACAAATTCCTATGCAATAAATACTAAGTATCTTTCGCAGACGATATCAAAGTAAAGTTTGGCAATGACATTTCACTTAGCATTAGTTTTACTGACCACAGTCAAGGAAAGTGTTAATGTTTATTATTATGAACCGAAGTAAAACCGACAATCAATATGAGATATTTATGTAGCTACGCAACTCCCTTTCCATCGATTTCCATTATATTCGTCTTGCTGATCCGTTTACGTCCCGATCTGTGAACGATTTGATTGTCATCGTTGAGGTCTCACTTATACAATTCTTTTTGTTTTTCTGTCTATCTGTCTGTCCGTTCGACTTATCAGTCGACATGGATCCTAATCCCAGACAATTTGCTTCAACCGGACAAAATCTTGATAATCTTCTTATTTATTATACATAAAGTATTTAATTAGGAATGGTATTTAATTATTCGTACGTCACTGTAATAATTACGTCAAGGAATGCGAACGTTGAAAACTAATGTTTTATATCTGACATTTTTGCCGATCAAACGCTTGCAGGGTGTGTATGGTACAGTTACAATAGGTCCAGCATTGAGATTTGGTGGACTATTAAGCAGAACACAGGCAGATGCAGCCGAATCAGCAGCATTGACTGCATTAAGCCACTTGGTATGTTCTTAGTATTTTTCGTGAATGCACTTAGTAATCAGAAAACAGGGATTAATGTTTATAAGTGAATCAAGGGCACTTACTGTAGATGTTTACTCCGTGATTGCCCATTAATTTGTTTTCTGGATTGCTTGCAATGAAGTCAGTCTTTGGCATTGATTTTATTAGGTAATTATTGAGTGATATAGTGTACGTACACTTGTTTCATTGACATTTAGCAGGTGCTTCCAGACTTTGTCTTATGAAAATTACCGTACCTTTCCAGATATCCCGTAACTTGTTGCGAAGAAAACGAGTTTTGTTCTTCTCGTTACCTACCGATAAAGCTAACGACTATCGTGGTATCAAGTGACTACAAAATCTAGATAATGCTATACCCCAGTGTCTTTCTGTCTTGAATATCACTTACCCATGGATTAGTTAAATAACGAGAGGAGCTAATAAGCCAAGTGCCCATTGTAACAAAGCAAATGCTTTGGGACTAGCACAGAATCAAATCGAATAAACTAGAATCTTACGGTTGTAACTTACGTGCTTTATTGTCTGGCCAGAGGAACAATTTGCATATTTTGGACCTATGACGCATTACTCGTTCGACAATGCCTTATTTGGTCGTATGAATAAGACCCCATAGGTCTGAATCTGGAGGACGGGTCGTTGTCTTCTGCAAAGGAGCTAGCAATGGTAAAACTTTTACATTGTAAAGTAAGTTTACACCCTTATATTTGTGTCTAGCAATGTGGCAATCGTATTGAAATATCACTCTGTGTTTAGACACGATCAAAGTGCAATACAAAGCGCACTCTACATGGTTTTGGTCGAGGTTTTATTGTGTTATTGACCATGAATTCGATCTTCTGTTATTTTTTGATTGAAAAGATATTGAGTTCTTCATATGAATTTTTCTTTTACATTGACTGTAGGAATCCTCATACCCACAGAAAATGTTGCTATCCACGTTTCAAGCAATAGGACCCCAGCCAAGTAGTATCCAAACGTTGACACCGAAACAACCTCGCTACGTAACCAACAGCTTGATGCTCAGTAATCCCCTGCATGTGAGTTCCAGGCCGTCACAGCCCCCTCATTATAACCTTAGGGATGTCACTCCAAGTCCTCAAAAGAAAAACCCGATGGTTTTTGCTGAATATAGAGCAGAGGATAAAGTTACTAGCAAAGAAGGTGGTACAGAAGTTGTAACACCTCGTAATTTGTTTATCCCGAGTCAGGTTGGTGTATTTGTACTTCTTTGGTATTTTACGTGATGAACGTTTTGCTTTGTGATGGTTCTTTTTTGGGCAACAGCTTCTCTGATGCTCACCAAAAATACTAAAATGTACGTACATTTCGAGCAGTGTGGTTGATTCTTTATTTTTATTCACGTTCTTTCCCCGAACGATGACAGTTCCACACTTGGGCCTCAGAAGGTCTCTTCGACAGCTGCGATTAACTGCTAGAGGCCTTAAATGAATCCGTAGTGCGCTTTAGTGGACAACTTTCTCGTGCTTTAAGATTAATTATTGAATGGGAGTTAAATTTCCGCTCAGTTACTGAGTTTGTGGTGTATTTTGCCTGTATTACAATTGAAGTCTATAAGTCGATCATAGTTTTTATTATGAACTAGTAACTTTGCTAGAGATTGGATGAATTATAACGTCATAAAGTGGGACACAATAAACTTGGTATACTGGAAGTATGAATTAAAGGTTGTACGTTAGCTTGAACTTCTATAACACAAATTGGATCAAAATGTTTCGTTACATTGATATTGTGCAATGTGCAATACGTTGTGCAGCCTGTCGCCCATCTTGTCGTTTAATGCTCATGTTCAGCGACTGCTAAGTGGTATGTGTTTTATTGAAATGTTTGTTAATGACACCATGTGTATCATACTTTTCGCGGATTTTGCGTTACGAAGGTGGAAAGAATATCTACGAAACAATGTGAATCCCCAGAAAGCACAATGTTAGCTCGCGAAAAGGAATTTCAGACCCACGAAGAAGTCCCAAATTCCGCTGAGAAATCCGACGATCCAGGAACGAGAGTTCTCGAGGATGTTTATCAAGGTAATGTTCCTGTTGGTACTCTAATAGACTTTTCAGAGAATAAGACGTCTGATTTATTGGAACAAGAGGAGATTTTGTCGGCGACCTCCCCTACTGTTCAGGAAGACACGAGTAAAAGTCTTAATGGAGGTGCGAGAACAAAGAATGTACTAGAATTACTTAGTTCAAATTCTGCAAAGGATAGTAGTAAACCGTCATCGGCGAAAAGGGTCCTCCTGGCACCGAGTTTCTTTGGACAGAAGAAGTGATATTAGACCGCTACTGGACATTATTGTCATTAAAAGACAATAGCATGTGTACTAAGTGCAGTACTTCAACGGCCGCGATGACAAGTTTGTAATAGTTTATAGGAATATTCCATTTTAGTTTTAGGAAACTATCATCTTCTTCAGCAATTTCGTTTATCTGATATTTTGATGATGATTTTTTGTATCGGGAGTAATCAACTCAACTCAACTATTTTTGAAGAAGGTTGTAGGATGTCTTATTCCTCATACATAAATAATGCGTCTAATGCCTGTTAGCCCTGTTTTAGCAAGTATTGCATTTGAGCAGATGCACGCATTTACGTAACAGTTTTAAAATGTATCTTTGTTATTAGTATGATGTATAGGTACTAGCTAATATAGTTCAAACTCTCATCTAGTTTGTGAATTGATTGAAATTTTCATTCATTTTTCTGTGGTTGCTAACAAGTATTATTAGCATGCTGATAGGAGTGTACTGTGGGATAGTTTTTAAGGTGTGTCGAACAGAAATGAGTTTTGGTCAGTACAAATCTTAGGAGTAACCATGTTAGTGTTTGATGTTTATTATGAAATGATGAGTTTAGTACTCCACCTGCTTGAGCACGGGATTTTTTGCTACGAATTGGTGTCGTTTTTGTGATGACGTAAAACCACGCCATCTTGAATACAGATTTGGTAGACTTATTCCTTTTATTTCCACAAAATTTATGCTTATACATATATCGGTTTCTTAGTTAGGATTTACAGCGTGGATCCATTATTATTAAAACAGAAAAATAAAATGAGAGACGTGAAGTACTTTTGGGGTCGTTGTAATACTTAGCGGTATGGGATGTGTTCAGTTGTTTTTAAGATAACTTTAGATAAAGTGTGGTATTATGTGAGAAATTGCTACTCTTGTTTTTACAGATAGTTGTTTCTTCTCGGTATGCCATGCCAGATATTTACATTGGCTATTAAGTCTTTCAAACATCCCTCTCTTTTGCCGATTTGTATTGCTTTCATAGGATTTCTGTCAAGGTATTAACACAGAACATTTGTACATGCCAAACATTCCGATCTAACTGCCTGTCTGCCTGTCTTTATTTGTTACTACAAATGTTTAAAACCCTTCGTTTTTCATCACGTGGCCAGAGAACCTTGCCTGCTTTGTTACCAAAGTCTTTATTAGACTACAATTAATAGTTGTTTACAATATTCTTATCTTTAATTTAGACAATATCTTTATTTTTACCTTTGAATTGTGATTTTCTTGTTTTTTGTTTAAGTAGATCACCCTATCCCTTCCATTTATTTTCTTGTCGGTTATGCTATGCAATAATTCTTGCTGTTGTATTTTTAAGAATTACTGTATAATAGGTCTTATTAGCAATATTTACTTATTACATAAATTGTACAAAAGCTAAAATATGCTGAATTTTGACCACACTGGCTGTGTTGTGCTTCCTTCATGCCTTTTCATACCTTCTTTCTCTTGTTGTTTTACTTATGTCATTAGTCAAGCTATTTCAGTCTCATCTGGTAATCCGTTACTACTCATACAGCACAGGTTTTGATAAGAACCACCTCAGTTGTAGTTTTACATACAGTATACAATGTAACCTCCAAATAGGGGACATGCAAGTGGCAGAACAAAACGTTGACGACCGGAAACTTTTACTAGAAATCCCTCACAGAAGTCTTCTATATAGCCGACAATAGCAGCAGACATCTAATACGCATCCGATTTCTTTAAGAAAAGTAATTTTATAGCTTCTATACTAGTTATAGCCTGTTTCTTTGAATTAAATAGCTAATAGCACAATAAGGTTCAAATTTTGTAAGGGACCCTTTTATTTAGCGGACAATTTTGTTAAGACCCGTAGATGTCCGCTATTCCAAGGTTACAATTTATGTCAATATTTGCGTATCAAAATTTTATTTTAACTGTATCACAAGAAAGTATTTTGTTTACCATCTGTTTTGCACCAGGAAGTAAAATTGACTTTTATGTGTGACCCCAGATGTTTCATTGCCCATTTTCCTCGAAAGAAGAAACTCTGGTGAATTGCAAAAACACTTTCCCAGGTATTTTTCCAATTTTGACCAGATTAATTTTTACAGATTGCAGAGCAATTCTTATTTCTTACATCTGCCAATAAAAGACATGCGCCACACGAATAATTAATTTTTGGCAATTTAGAGTCAATTAATAACCAATGGTTTTTTTAAATAATAAGCTGCAACAATATATACAAATTTAGGTATTGTGGGATAATAATTCAATGATTTGAGCCAAGAGGTTCAGGTTTCTGTTGAATGTCGAAGAAAGACGTTTGAAAGCAACAAAGTTATTTCTCACGCATTCATCGAGTGACAGTTTTTGCCAGACAGCTCCCCCCGCCTCCTATTTTGAACCAAGTGCTACCGGTCGCTTTATGAGTTATGCATGCCCATGGTACGTGCTTTAGCTAGGTTAATCGTGTTCTACAGTTAACTGTCACGTGATCTTGAAAAACCGTAAATAGCCTTCGTCATTGCCCGTCTTATGTAAATGCTACCGAGAGGTTTGACATTTGAGCGGCAAATATTTGCATGACTCAAATTAGACGTATGGTTCTGGTGAAAAAGGTGGATAGTAGAATGCTTTGTTATATCTTATCCTTGCCGCTGTTTGCAATACGATTGCTTGGATGTAATACAACGTGACTTCACGCGAGCGAATGACCCAGGATTTAAGTTAAAAAACCAACCTTTCAGGAGGTTTCGTTGTTAACTTAACACATGACTCTGTATAACTTGGATCAAAGGAGACGAAGTGATCTTTCTCATTTATTTTCTGGCAATTTGGAAAGAATTGATGAATTTTCCCGGATATTGACGTTTGCCACTTGTAAATTATTGGCCTACACGTTCTTTTGTGACAAATGCTTTCATAATGGCAGCAACCAAATTATGATAAATACGTCAAGTGCATTCACCTGATTACCAGTATAATGTTAAATCCACATAATTGACTTTGTAACAATTTTAATGTGTGGACAGGTTTCATACCCAAAAACATTTGACTGTAAACAGATCACGACGAGTTTCTGCTTCACTGCACACTCCCCTATATCCGTTACCGTGTACTTCAGTCAAGATTGCTTATATTCCCATATATTCTTATCAGTGGATGTAAATGATCAACCTGAACGCAAGAGTGACCATATTCAATTTTCTTCCTGATTTAAATCTAATTTAAAAGGTCTATTGTTTGATGTAGGATTAAGTGAAAACCCTTAGCTGGATTTCTGGTAGAGTCGACTTTTTCTTTGACCAGAATGGGACAAGATGTAATAAGGGATTATAAGATTAACTATGCCTGTTATGTTCCTATCCTTGACACTATCTCAGTTTTGTTCATACGAACGAATATTTTTAAACTTTTTGTGAATCAATTAAAGGACGGGAAGGCTTTCAGGTTCCTTATTTTAGTGACAAGTTTGAAAACGAGGCTGACACCAAATTGACCATCTTGTACTTCACAAACACTGATCGTCAACATTGATCACGGGCCTCAGAACTTACGAAGAGGACTGCAATTCAAGGTTGACAAGCTACTAACTTTTTTCTCATTTGGGGTAAGGTATCTTTTATCAAAAGTAACTTCGGTAAGCACATATGTAAGCAGAAAAGTGTATTTCCAATGTTTATAAGATGTTTCTTCTTTCGACTTCCTTGAAACCTGTCACTTTTTGCTAAGTTACTGATGATCACTTGTATTTGTGCTTATGAAAATAACCGCTAGTTCTGTCGTTCTCTTTATTTGAGTGCGCAGATCATAAATACTGCTTTTGGTCATGGTATATTTGTTTGTTTTGCCCCGTCTGGTTCGTTAACAATGCTGGTACTTGTGCTCAGCGTATTTGCGTTGAGGAATTGATTTGTCAATATTTTCTAAGGAGTTCAATATCACTAGGTTGGTCCCTGTCATCACAAGTTTTCGAAACCGGCAAAACGGTTTCTGTTTCTGACGATCCCCGCAGAACGTAGCAAACTTCGACCTTTGAGATCAGCATCATCAGGTATACGAGTAACACTCTTGAAGTTATCGTGGCTATTGGGTATTTGCGTGTTAACGAGAAACGATACAGGATTGTTTCGTTACTATGCTCGTGATGTGCAGCAACGTTGAGTAAAAGACCAAACGAGTTACGAATATTAAGTTTTAGTCATGAATGACTTGTCGAAGAAAGTTTAAATCGATGAGAGAAAACTAAGACGAATTTTCCAAGGCCCACATTATCACTAGTTGTTTCCACTAGATTGAATCGAGGTAATTTGTCGTATTATTTGTTTCTAATGTAAGGTTTAGATGATAGCTTGGTAAGATGTTGTCCCTCTCAAAAGTTGGTGTATTTTGTCGTAACCTTGCTCGCTAGCTGGAAAGCACGAGTATTGCGATAGTGAATTGTCCTGCAAAATCTGAATTAGTCTTGATCAGAAGATTAGATCCACCTGCTAGATACCCGTAGACTTAATTAGCAGTGGTTTTCAATTCCTCGTTAGTAGTTAACCAACTTGTAAACATGACTTCATTTTAATTCAGAACTGTCGGTTTATTCTGGTGGCAGTAAATGATATTAAGTTATTCTGTATCATCAGAGTAAAATATGGCATGGTTGCCGTGGTCTTATGTGTTGTGTGAAAGATAGTGTTATCCACTCAAATGTGTTTTGAAACGGAAGTCTCATGCTGTCTATAATGGATCATACTTCCTGTTTTATCCAGCAAGTATTTTAAATATCAGATGATGTCAAGTTTTTATCTGGGTGAAGTTTGTCATACATCTATGTGATTTTGCAGGCTGAAGATATTGTCATGCGCTACTGCTAAAGAGAGTTGAACATTATATTTCTTGGAGTTCAGCAATGAGGTATGTGGACATAAGAAATCGGGAATTTCAAACCATTTAAAGGTTTAAAAAATTGTAAGAGAACACTGTGCATTAACTGGCTAAGGATTAAACAGCTGCCTTGAATCCCAAAATATGGGGTTAATATTGTGGAGGTGCTGTATCCATTTTTTCAATCTTGCCGTTTTCGTTGGTTCCTTTCATCCCTATATCTTTTTTAAAAACTCTTTTTATTATATCTCATTCATTTTGCCTCTTGATCCTCACTTATCACTTTTCAATATAGCCTCTTCATATGACTGTTTCAGTGATTGCTTTTGTAAATTCCAACAATGTTCAAAAATCATCTGCCTATAGTTCTTCTGTATCCATACCATGATTTTATCAGCCAAAGTTTTTAGAACTGGATGTCCTTCCTACCACTAACACACTCAGATCCATATCCCATTTAATACATAAGGTTCAATTGTCTAGGTCACCGAAATATTCCTGCAGTGTATTTTGATCTACTCAGCACATTAAACGTTTTCACTGCAATGTTCATGTTTGTGTTCAGTGTATATTTCTGTTAGTAATTATGAGGAATAGCTGTAGACAAGGCCTAATCGTGTTTATAATCCTTGCAAGTCCCTTCCTGCCATCACCACTTAAACGTTAGTGTAAAGCAGTATGTTTAAGGGTTTGATAGTGAGTATTAATAGTATAACATATACATTATTGTAATTCATGATTGTTTGTATTTACTAAAAATCTATGTTATCTTTTCTTAATCTTTCTATTTACTAAGTAAGCTAACCAGAAGGGTATTTGTCTTGTTTGTATTTAAGCTCTTGGGGGTTTCATACAAGTATTGGTGCTGTGGAGTCAGAAAGGGTGTTACTTAACAAGGGACAACATGGGTCTTTTCTCTGCCGGAGAAGTGGAACAACACCTGGTGCATATACACTTTCAATAAGGTTAGGCTTGACCTTTTGGAAAGGTCTATATTTATATGTATTTAGTCATAAGGGAAGCTTCACGAAAATAGGTTAATTAAAGTAGTAACTTATGGTAATTAAGCAGTTTCAGTCCTTCATTTTCATTCCTTTTCATTGCTAATGTAGCTTTACTCACTCTAATGCATTGAGTTAATTGTTGTGATGATGTTGATATCTGGTGCTTGAATTTATTCGAACTTAAGGGACAACAGCTTGACATCAGACATGTCTGTGGCTGGTCTCCATATGGGCTATTATTATTGAATCATGTCTGTTACTGCTGATGATTGATTTACTCTTTCTTGTGAATTTGCAAATCTAAGTATTTTTAGGAAATTTAATTGTACTGTCCCCCTTCCTTTTTGCAACTGAAATGCCCCCTTGAATTTTAGAAGATCGCTCATGCATAACTAGTAGGCCAATTTAGGCAACTGCATTAGCAGTTGTCTGTCATATGGGCTTTGTCATTAGCCATAAAAGTGTGTGGAGTGTATTAGTAAACTACACTTGGCTATTTGTAGTACAAATTTTATATATCAAAATATGTATCTCATTGTGCTTAGTCATGCCCAGAATTGTTTATGGTGATTAAACTGGTCCTTAGTTGGCGCAGTTTTGACTTCAGTGGCTGTCCATGTTTCTCTTGGGTACCAGAGGATATGAATGTCAAAACTATAGAGTATCTTTATTTTAAGGTTAACTGACTGTTATGGTTTAGACTGGATAATACCAGCTTTCCCTAAAGTATTTTCTCTTTTATGATCTAGGAGGAATAATGTTATAAGGCACTACAAAATTCAAAATGATGGTGATGTTTTCCATTTATATGAAGAGGATGGCTTTGCTTCAGTACCTGAGCTAATTGACTTTTATAAGAAGAATCCAAGTCAGTTTCTGGATGAAAATCATAAAATTATTGAATTAGGGGAGCCAGTATACAGTGATCAATCCACTTTAGAGCTAGAGAAAGAAAGGTAACACTATGCTGGATCTGTTGTTGGTCTGTTGTGTTCATTAAGTCTTGAGATTTCAGCTACATTTTTTGAGTAGTATTGTTATGGAGTAGTATTAGAAAAGCTTTTGATCAATTCATACTGCCAGCTACGACATATGCAGGAGAGACGTGGTCCTTGACAAAAGAACAAATGACACAGTTAAGGACAACACAACTCGCAATGGAGAGAAAGATGTTGGGCGTAAGGCTGAGAGCCAGAAAAACAAATGTCTGGATTCGCGAACAAACAAAGTTGAAAGATGTCATCCAAGAGATAAGAAAAGCTAAGTGGAGATCGGCAGGACACTTATTGAGATGGAGAGAGGGACGATGGTCAGAGAGAATCATCAACTCGTATCCGAGAGACAGAAGGAGAAGCTGAGGCTGACATTTCACAAGATGGGAAGATGAGATTAGAAATTTTCAACCGGGATGGAGGAAGGTCGCATGGAATAGACTGGAGTGGATGAACATGTGGAAGGCCTTTGTCGAGCAGTGGGATCTCAATGGGCTTGCATAGATAGATAGATAGATAGATAGATAGATAGATTTTTATTACTACTTGTTGTAAGGTAGCTTATGCACCTTCCATAGAAGAGCATTAGTACATGTTTTTGACAGCTGTTGTTAGCCCTTAAGATGCCAATAACTTTACTTATTAGAAGGTTAGCTGGCAGCAATAGGGTGTATTAATCAAGCAAGGAGGTAAAATAACAGTTTGGATTGGAAATTTTGTATTTTTAATATCTGAAGTGTCAGATTTGAAACATGACAGCAACAAAGCTATAACTTAAGTCCAAGATAAGCTATCAGATGATGTTTGTCAGTTTCTTGGCACTTGATTGCCTTTGTTCCAGGAAACTGACAACCAGGAAAAAGCAAGTTAGTTCTTGGTTTAAGGCAAACATAAGAAAATAAAAGTTTGCAGTGCAAGCTAACACAGTTTGAATCACTAGGTAATCAAAGGGAAGTCTAGTTATATGATGGAAACATAAGCAATAAAGATAAAATAATAAAACATTATTGCAAGAGTCCAAGTGAAAAATATAAACACTTTCTGCCTACACAGTACAGGTTTCTGTTGTAGTGTAGACAGACTCCACTACACTTAAACAGAAGACTATGAAACTATGCTAGTTATCTGGAAAATCTCATCCCTATACATATTGGCACATTCTTAATTTTGTAGTAAGCGTATGGCAGAATTGCATGTTTTGGTAGTCATTTCAGCTTCGCAAGCCCAATATGGCTGTTCTGTAGGAGGAATTGATGCTTTCTGTACGCTGGTTGAAACATGTTGTTTGATATCAACATAAACCAACAAAGCTATAGGTATATGTATATATATTACTCAACCAGTCACCATTCTTTGGTGTTTGATCTCCTTATCAGAATACTAGTCTTACACATTTCATTCCTGCTTGAATACATTTGAATTAAACAAACAGAGAGAAGGAGACCAATGTGTATTATTAAGAGGAATAAATATGAACAATAGAGAAAAAAATTAATGGAAACGAACACCTGCACTAGTCTAACTAGGTCCAATTCCAGGTCCTAGAGTATCTAAGTGCCAAAAAAGTTCTCTTCGGCTATTATCCCCATATAACTTACCTATAGATATAATACTGATATTTTTCATAAAACCACTACAGCCCTGCAACAAAAATGTTCAAAAAAATCTGCTGTGGCACTGCTATACCTCAATCAAACTTTGTATCAAATGCCCTGTAGTTATTAAATCTCGCCCAACTATGTATTACTGCCAGTACTTACTTCACATCTTTTTTACAAACAGTACACTTGCAAACTTATAAACCAACTCTGAAGTCTCACAATTTAGTCTCTGTTTAATTCTGTATTGCCTCCCTGATTCATAGCATTTAAAACTACTCCCTTTGTCTATAAACATCTATGATAAACATCCATATCTATGACAAATTTGACTTCTATTTTTACCACAGCCAAAACTCCCCAACTCTTTTGAACTTCTGGTGGAGGTAATATGGCCCTTGTTAAGCAATCCCTAAGATTTCTGGACTGCTTAGGTTGAGATTTAATCATAACTTTAGCACAGGTTTAAAATCTTGTTCACCAGTATGACTCGTGTTGGTTTTTATCGTGGCAATATGTACTTAATTTGGTATTGTTTTAGCTGGTTTTATGGAAACATCTCAAAAGATGAAGCTCATCAGCTATTACTTAATGATGGGATGTCTGGAAGCTATCTCATTCGAGAGAGTCGTACACAGCCAGGAAATTATGTTCTTTCAATCAGGTAAAAGAGATTATTGGTTTATGTAACCTGTCAAGCAGTAATGGTTGCTTACTGTATTTGTTTAATTTCATGTGTTGGTCAGACTGCTCAGTAAATGTTAGTATTTTTGTTTGTGTATTTAAAAATCAAATTTTCCAAACCTTCACCTTCCTTTTAAAGTATTTTTACTGCTGCCATCATTGTGCCAGTGTGCAAATGGTCTTTATTGGATATTTTTGTCTCTTAGCTCCTGCACATTTAAGTATTCTTGATGTGTGGATTTAGATTCACAACACTGATATTTGCCATGGTTGCTACGGTTAAAATGTACAAAAGGGCCCATGCATAGAAGGGGTATATGGTTAATGTAGAAGATAAAGTAGGGCATCTCCCACATGGAAAAGGAGCAATATTTGGGTGATCTTTTCATATTAGCACAACATGGAACATTCAAAGACACACATCTCAATGCAATGGAAATAATTGACAACTGCAGTGGTGGCCCTTCTACATGTACTACAGGGATAAAACTTTTATCATGACATCTTATGGTGTAGTTACTGAGACAGTGCTTTCCCTACCCTTGAGTGAACAGTGAATAAATTCATACTCTGAACTATTTGATACGCCCTAAAGCATATTTTACAGTATTCCAAGATTTGAACTAGAGGCACTTTGAGAGCACAAACCTCCACCAAGCCAGCATTATTATTCAATCAAATGGGGTTTTCCCTGCAATGATTTTGTAATCTGTTGCTCACTGAGTACTTGAGTTTGCTTGTGTAAAGAATTGATTTAATTTTCACAACTTCTCAAAGGTGTAGAATGCTATTTTGGGTGGTATTTTGCTTGTTAATCCCTTAGCGATAAGAGTATTAAAGAATCAAACAGAGCATTCTTGTTTATTGTTGACTTATCTTTCATAAGCACTATGAAGGTTTCATTCCTGGATCCAGACGGATTGCCACCAAAAATTAATCATCTTTAAGTTAGCCCATTTCTGACCTATCCTGAATTTTTTGTCATAATCCACCCATAACTTTTTTAGTTATTTTGCTAACAGACAGACAGACAGACAGACAGACAGATGGACAGACCAATAGAACAACAAACAAACAACCATGGCCAAAAGCATAACCTCCTTGATGGAGGTAATAAGGTAAGAATTTAAAACAAACAAAATTTATTATAGACCCAACAAGGAGAGCAAAAATATAAAAGATTTTTTGACTAATACTTGTGATGTTCTCCTGCAAACAGTCAGTCCAATAATAATAAAATGTTTGACAATTAAAGCCAATTTTATCATCTTACCATAGTTTATGTTTTGTTTTCTGATCAGAAATGCAGATCAAGTGACAGAATTCTTGATAACTTATGAACAAGGGGGCTATGATGTCCCAAGTCCCAAGAGAATTGGATTTAAAACACTTCACCAGCTGTTAGAATACTACCAGAAAAAGCCTTTGATTCATGCACAAACTGATATGTCAATGCCACTTAAAGAGGTAAATGCAGTCATGTGCTTTATTTGTTTTTTCTAGTAAATTTAGTGTATTTTGTAAGTGAATAAAATTGTTTGATCAAGCTTTCGTTAAACTAAATGAACATTGCCACATTTTACACTGCTTGATTCTTGTAACAGTGTGGAATGAGGCTGTTTGCTTTTTTTTATCGTTTATAAGCACAGAATTTTACTCAAAGAAGCTTGATAGGAGTGTGCCATTGCTCAAATGTAACATAGAAACTAAATGTTAGGCTGTTTAAGGCTCTTCTAGTCTGCAAGGGGCTTTTGTGGGCTAATTAGATTTTAGTGGTTGGTTCTAATTGATGAAAACTATTGTAGCTTTGATTGGAAAACCAGTTATTGCAAAACATAACTACACGTTTTCATTATTTCTTGTAATACAATGTGTGCTCTCTCATTAGCAGAATTGTACTTTTGAGAAAGCCCAGCGCAAACTATTTCAATGTGTTGATTCTCTTTTTTCTTTCTTGGGTGACATCTGTGTTCTACTTAGATTGATCTTGTTTGTGTTTTTTGGTTATCTTAACAAATACCCTGTTTACTTGTTGATTTAGATAACATGTTTAGAGGTAAATACTTGCTTGTGACTGAGTAAACATTTTGTGATCCAGTGAATCTGAACTTCAATGCCTTGTGTCGGTTAACCAACCAGCCAATACCACCTGCAGGTCAAATGAGAGTTTTCTATAACTCCTGGAGAGCAGAATTTGATAGTCCAGGTCCTGGTTTTGCTGTTGTCTCTTAAGCTCATATGCGTTATTGACTTGTGCCTCCTAGCAAGTGACACATCCTGGTACTATCAAGGGTTAAGCTTATATAAGTAGTGTCTGACGTCAAACTAGTGGCAGAGTCTGTAACAGCTAATTTTTGACAGGAAAAATACTGTTTTCAATACTATTACACCAAACGTTGAACATGTTGCAAATTGGATTGATTCAATGGTACTCAATGACCCAGTCAAAACTCCACTCAGATGAAGCAGGGAACGTTTTCCATTAAAAAAATGGGGCGTAATGAGTCTTAACGTGCCACATCAATGCTTTGTGATTGTAAGGAGGTGTGGTCTGATGCCGGTAGCAAAGTGGTGATCGCCACCCGGGTCCTCTGATGGGTAAGCTGAAAAAAGGTACCGACCCTTTTTTACGAAGGTTGGAGAAGGTTTGCATAAATTTATGTATTACAGTCATAACAAGGGCCCCTAGCCACAGCCTGAAGTTGGCCCTCCAAGTAAGGAGGCCAACGTGAGGTTTTGATGGCAGAGCACCCTTGATTGTAAGTAAGTCAAGGGGTTGTGGGGCAGGTTTTCATTAGTTCATGATCAGCTTGAACCAGCGAAATGAGGTCTAAAAATTGTAACTTGCCATCAACGTTTAACTCTGAAGTGAATTGAATGTTATATATGGTTTCAGTTGAGAAATCTTAGGTAATTTATGGTTCCTGACAAAAATGACTATCGGTCCAAAATGTCATCTCAACTTTTTCTTTTTCTTTAACGTTAATCTTTGCTATGTACGATTTCTTTTCTTGATTCTTCTTTTCACTTAATCAGAAACAACGCTTTTCATATCGTTTTGCTCTCTCAAATATTTTGTAAAGGATATTTCAAGAAGAAGTAATCTGCCAGTGAGACAATATCGTAACAATTAAGTAACTGAACGGATTGCATTGTTTTTCCTTGTCCAAAAATTAATAGGAAGTGCCTTTTAAAATATCGGTGACGTAGCTTGTCATAAAGACACTTGAATATAAACATTGCGCAAGACGTTTAGTCTAATCTCATCTTCTGAGTCTGTTGTCCTCTCTAGCTGTCTTTCGATTGCTAGATTATTCGACGTCAGTCATGGAGCCATGGCTGCACGGAAACTTATTCTGTTGTAGTTCGGCGTAGAATATTTTAAAAGCAGGCACTTGAAGGATAAAGACATTCGAAAATGAATCAGCAGTGTATCTACAAGAAGCTGAAAGTAAAAGAAGAGAAATTATTTTGCCTAGCCGTGTTGGTAAATTCTTGGTAAATTCTAATATTAGTCAACGACAACCCATATGATGATTGCCGTGAATTAAGCGTACTATCTTGTATCTTATCCTTCATTTAACAGCAGGCAACTTACATGTTTAATTCATCTTTTCTTTGCATTTATGTAGCCGCTATCTGTCACTGCAGAACGGAAGAGAAATGATGCCCTTATAAAGTCCGAATTTGAGGTATTGGAGTATTTTTCAAGCATACCTGATGTAATCTATTTTAGGTTTTTCGAGTAAGAGAAAAGCATGTCGATTGATTAATCTTGTGATGGTATGAAGGCTACCCCTGTGTAGCATAAAATGCAAACAATGTGATGCCTCTAGCTTTCGTACAATAGGTGTAAACTACGGTTTTGTCACCTTTTTGGAACTAGAGCACCAAGAAATAATTGAAAGACCTATGTTACATTCTGTAATTTATTGTGCGGAAAATCCTCCTTGTGATAAATGTCTATGGCAGAATCAAGGATTTTGGCTGTCTTTTTAGCTTTGCAAGCGCGAGGTGGCTATTTTCTAGGAGGAATTGATGCTTGGCGTATACTGGCTGGAACATGTTGTTTGATCCGGTCACCCATACTTTGAAAAGAGCTTTCTTGTGTGGTAGGTGTGTAATCCTTATGAATGGATTAATGGATTTTCGAGCATCAAAACTGTCCTGCGTTCTTAAAACGTTTTTGACTAGGTAATGTTTCTAAACAGATTTAACAAAGCTGTAGTGAAGTGTTTCTCTACTATCAATCCCAGAGTTACTTTCCTTTTTGACTATTCATACTCTAAGAGTGTCAGACAAAAAAGCTTTTGAAAGTATATTTTTAACACATTGTCGAGAATCTTCAAGGTGATTATTGTTATTCATTAGTCATAAGTATTTGAAAACAAAATAATCTATTATTTATTATTTATTAGATGCTCCAAAGAGAAGATAAAGTGAACACAGCAAGAAAGTTGGAAGGCGCTAGACCAGAAAATAAAAAGAAGAACAGATATAAGAATATTTTGCCATGTGAGTAATTGTAAGCGTTTGATTGATTTGTATTCAAGGAAGTTGGGTTATAGAAAAGAGTAAGAATTGATGACATTATGGCATTCATCTCAGCGATATAACAAAACTTGATATGTCATTGATTTGGATGCTGTTGGCAAGTGTAATGTGCTTATGCGTCCAATGTCCCTATCCATTTGTTCAATTCCCGAAGTTTCCATATACTTTTTTATTAGCTGTCTTCAAACGTCTATAAGTACTTGATTTTTACACCATACTATTATTTCTGTATTTTCATACTATTTTTGGGTAGTTATATAATGTAATGCATTGTCTGTGCTGTAAGATTTCTTAGATAGGAATCTACGTATTTAAGGGAGCATGAGATAGGCAAGTTCAAAGGTTTCATAAAATACGTTTTCCAAAGTTTTTTTTGCAACCTTTTTGTCTGAAATACATTTTGAATACAGAAGAAATTTTGCTTGGAAACAATTGATCAGATTATGACAGACTTGAAAGGGAAGCAGAAACGTTTCCTTGGTTCTATTTTGTCTAATGCAAAATCTTCATTATCTGTGTAAATGCTTAATCAACTGAGTTATCATTTACCAAACATTGTCGAAAGTCCAGCCACATCATAGTAGTGCTTTAGTTTGATTGTATGGTTATCATAGAGTTTATTACTCGTCCTAGGGTGACTACGAGCTAAAAGGAGCTAAGAAGAGCCGTGTCAAGTATTTGTTATATGTTTTGGTTTTATAAATGTTTTTAGATCAGGAAGGAACATTGTACGCTTACAAAGACATTGCCGTGCTTTCTTCCGATTTTTTGTTTTGTACAAAATCTTACTTGATTTTCGCTGTTTTGAATGCATGAATACATATTTACAAGTGTTTCTTTTTGTAGTTGATAAGACAAGAGTGAAACTAAAAAACGTAGATCCAGATGTCGTAGGTTCTGATTATATCAATGCCAGTTACGTCCAGGTATGTCATTGCCAGATGTAGTTGTCGAATAACATGCAGTCCTCGGAACCCGCGACGGCATTAGGCAATGCCATCGTAAATGCCGTCGCCTAAAGCAAGTGCTGAGGCAAAAAATGCTGAATGATTTTTAAAGCTCACATGAAAGTCAAACGCTCAAAAAAACCCCAAAAAATGACAGTTTTAGTCTTTGGGGTCGAATGTTACAAACCATTTGGACACAATTAAACAATTTTAACAATTAAACAAATTTCTCTGGCTTTCGTCTTGCCCTACAATGAGTGAATATTTAAGTGCCCACAATTAAAATGAAGACGCATTAAATGCTATTCACATCTGTGTCTCTGACGAATACATCCCTTGCAACGAACAGGGGATCTCGTCCATTTACCGACCGAACAAAACGCCCACCGAACACCAAAACACTCAAAACCAAAACACTCAACAAAGCCAAAAATGTCGTCGGAAAACCAAAACTGCCGACGAGGTTCTCTCTCACGGCGGCAATTTTCTGCTGCCGAAAATTTTGATGGATTCCGAGGGCTGAATATGTGCCTTTCTTGCTTGCACTGTTGAAGCCATGATGGATTCAAGTACTTATCGCGTTATGTTCACGTGGAAACTTCCTTTACAGGTCCTGTAAGAGACCTGACTACGTGACTACTAGAATTGACTACGTGCTTATATCATCAGTAAGACTGCGCGTAATCTTGTCATCCCTCCATGGGTAGCTTGTTATTAACTTTCCCGGCCGTTGAAGGATAGGAGTGTTTAGTGTACCTCGGCTGACTGACCGGTAGAGGCTGCTGGACTCTAACTCAGAACTTTTTTATTGGCCGCTGAGTGTTACAATTACTTCTACGCTATGTTAATTGAATGCTACTTGCGCTGCATTTGTAAGGTGTGGAGATACCAGTGGATCAAATTGTGATCCTAGTCGCGTCTTTTGGCCTTAAGAACATTTTAAGAACATTAAAGATGACATGAGTGACTATTTTTGCGAAATTTTACAAATTGGTCATGTGATAGTGATGTCAACCAATACTCTTATTAAATTCCACGAATGACGTTATTTTATTCCCGCAGGATGATTATACTGGCAGAGTTTATATAGCTTCACAAGGCTGCATGAAAACAACGGTTCATGACTTCTGGCAGATGGTGTTTGAGCAGAATTCAAGAGTTATTGTCATGCTAACGAAGGAAGTGGAAGTTGCGAAGGTAAACCGCACATTGATCTATAGTCTGCCTTGAGGATATAAGTCTTTGGTTAAATCTAAAGATTTTCGCATGATCGTTGTCATAGTCCGAAGTCATATTCTTGTACTTGAACTCAGTGCAGTGACGCTAGATTCTAGTGTATCACGAGGAAATGTAAGATATTAGGTTTATGAAGGATAGCCTCAGTATTGTATACGAAGCATTGCATTTGGTCATTTCATTTATCATTGTATGTGCCTTGGTGTCTTTGGGAGTCACTTCGATATGTGTCGCATGTGTGCAAAGTATTTGTAAACATACAATTGTGTAACACGTTGGTGCTGCACGCAAAATATTAATTTAAAACCCATGTTCCGAAAAGAAAAATGTTTTTTCTATGGGCATTATTGTTCGCACGGTAAAATAGTTTCTGCTTCAGTGCGCATGTTTACAACTTGGTGGGTACATTTTACCTATTTCGTGTGGAATTTTCGTTATAAGTGATTTCCTATTGACTCGTTTTTTCGTTATTTTGGGTTATGAATATCAATACTGAGTCTTAAAATGAAGACTGAAATCGCGTTTGTCCTGTAGTTTCAAAGTTTGTAGTAGGCGAACTTTTTTCCACATTGCAAATTGCATACGTGCTTTCCTATACAGGTAAAAAGTTTCTTAATGGTACAAAACTCAAAATATGTTTTAAGTAAATTAGCAGAATAGCAGAATTTGTAGTGCAAGGCAGGATCTAAATTTGACCAATAACACAGAATTGTTATTATTATTATTATTATTATTATTATTATTATTATTATTATTATTATGTCTGCTAAATATACATCTCAAAGCAAGATATTAAATGCTTTGGAATTTGAAATGTGAT
>JANTCA010000674.1:0-12531 GCA_024741275.1 Chironex yamaguchii
TTCCAACCTATCAACAATATATTTCATACAGTGTGTTCCATTCCCAGTGGCAATAGTCACCTTTCTGATCACGGACAATGACGAAGTGACAAGTCACTACTTAGAACAATGAAATAAAAATCAGCAAAGAAAACAGTGAATGGAACAAATACGCCTTTCTTTTTTTTGGCGTAGACTTCGTCACTTTAGATAGGCAAAAAAGCAAAACAATAAGCAATACTTGCAGAGAAATGCTTTTCACACAAGAATAGAGTTCATGGGGTGGAGGCAGACCACTTAGTTAAAAAATGAGGCAGAATCAGCAAAGAAAACAACGAGTGTTAGAAAGGTTTGCGCAAACATTTACATCTTAGCCACAAAAGCAAAACAATAAGTTATACTTGTAGACAGATGCTTCCCAGGAAGTAAGTAGAGTGCATCTGGCTGGAGAATGACCACTTGTCCAAAAAAATAAGCCAAAATCATCAACGGAAACACTGAATGTTAGAAAGATTTGCCTTAACATTTACAACATAGTTAGGGAAAAATGCAAAAACAATAAGATATACTTCCAAGAGAATGCTTTTCAGAAAATGAATGGAATCCAGGGTGTGGACACAGATCACATTTTTAATGAGAATGAGCCAAAATCAGTTAAGAAGACATTGAATTATAGAAAGATTTGCGTAATCATTTACACCATAATTAGGCAAAAAGGCAAAACATTAAGCAGTAATTGCAGACAAGTGCTTTTCGGAAAATGCAATAGAATCCATGGAGTGCAGGCAAACCACTTATTCAAAACAATAAGCCAAAATCAACAACGGAAACACTTAATGCTGAATAGATTTGCCTTAACATTTACAGCATAGTTAAGGAAAAAAGCAAAAACAGTAGGTAATACTTCCAAGCAAATGCTTTTCGGGGAATTAATGGAGTCCATGGTGTGGACGCAGACCACGTATTGAAGAAAAATGAGCTCGAATAGGCAAAGGAAACCCTAAATGTTAGAAACATTTGCACAAAAATTTAAACCTTTGTTTGGCAAAAAGACAAAACATTAACCAAAACTTGCAAACAAATGTTTTTCAGAAAGTGAACAGAATCCACGTTGTGGAGGCAGACCACCAATCAAAAAGCAATAAGAGTAACATTTATACAGGGTAACCTTTTCAATACTATGAGTATTGTTGTCAATAAGGGCCCTGTCTGAACATTAAAGAAAAATGTAAAAAAGTCCTTCAATATTTTTATTATTTAAAGTCTTGTCCTTAAGTAAATTACTATAATCCTTGCAAGTGATATTTTAGTCAATGGTTGAAAACAACAATAGAAACTAAGCTTTGAATGTCAATGGGTAGTTCGTTAAAGCAAGATGGGCCTTTGGAACCAGAAGGACTTTTTTGCTTTTTCTGTTCTGACCCTTGGAACGTGTAATGTGGCTTCATTGCCTCTTGTGCCATAACTGTGGTTGACTCTTTCACCATAAGACGTAAAATTAGGAATGGTAGTTCCTTGCAAACACTTGAAGATTAAAATATCTGCTTTAAGCTTTTTCTGGTTTAATATAATCATATACCCACGTTCTTGAACAAACTCTGGATGCTGATGAATAATTTTAATCGTTCTTGCTTGAAGGTTTTCGAATTTCTTGTCCATTGTGACTTAGATCTTCATAGTCAGAGTTGAACAGTACAGCATTTTAGGCAATGAGATTGTTTTGTATATTGATTCAGCTGCATGACTCGTCAGTGATTGCCTCGTTCTTTTCAAAAGGTTAAATCGTGCTGCCGCACTTGTTAAAGTCTTTTGTAAATGCTCTTTCATATTCAGACTAGGGTCCAAAAGCACTCCAAGATACTTGTAACTATTCACAAAGTGCATCAAATGATCATTCATCCAGATCTTTAAGTCATTTTAGAGTGGAGTCTTTTGGCAGTACCAAAAAGCATGGCTTCAGTTTTTTCTTTTTCAAATTTATGATAAGCCTGTTGTTCTCTAACCATATCACTTGTCAGATGTAACCGTATATGACAGTGTCATCAGCATACATTTGGATGTTACATTCTTTGACAACTTTTGTTAGATCATTAATTTGTACAAGGAATAAAAGAGGTCCCAGAATTGAGCCCTGACGTACTCCATATTTGACTAACTGGCACAAAGATTTGAATTGCCACATTGAACAAACTGGAATCGATCCTGCAGATAGCTTCTGAGCCAGGGAAGTTCTGTACTACTGATACCATAATAAGGAAGTTTTTTCACAATTACCGAATGTTCAACACTGTCAAACGTTTTTTGCAAATCAACAATTGACATGATGTTAACATTTTATTATTTTCTAGGTAGTCAGATAATTGTTCGTACACCACTCTTTCCTATATTTTGGATAAAACAGGTCTCACTGATATTGGATGATAAGTGTCAGGCAAAGCTTTATTTCCAGACTTATGAAGTGGAATAACGTTTGCCATCTTCAGTTTGTTTGGAATTAAAGAAGTTATAAGTGACAAATTTATGATGTGTGTCAAAGGATTTGCAATGACATCTGCACAATCTCTTAATAGTCTTGGTAATAGGTTATCATGTCCGGTAGATTTTGTCGATTTTAGATGAGCAAGGTGCCTTCAGACTCTTTCCTTTGAAACTGATTGAAAGTTAAAAGTTGGCGTTTCCTGGCTTAACACACCTTTATTTTGCCAAGTAAAATTTGATGATAGATTGCTGCACAGCTGTTCTCCAGGGACAATGCAAGCCACGAACTTTTTTCTTTGTTACTGTAGCATGTTTATCAAAGACCTTAGCCAGGATACTTTCAAAAGCATTATAATCAATTTCTGCATCTGGGGACCTAAGAACTTTTTTTAAAGTTTTTGTTTAGACTTTCTTTTTCATAGTTCTTGTAATTCCTGCATGTTATTAAGGGGCTAAATCTAAGGCTATTGAGCCTTCTCACTGCTCTTATCAAATGGTGGTTACTCAGACAAGACTCTAAAATAACAGTCTCGTCGATTTCGTCGATTCTCGTGGGGGTAGTAGCTTGTTGATGTAGACCAAAACGTGTAATTGTGGATTTCAGTGATTTATTTTTATTTGGTTTGCTATAATTGCAATTGAGTTTCCCCTAGCAACAGAGTTTCTTTTTCCTCACAACAGATGTTAGAGTGCATTGTCTCAAATCTATCATTGAAATTTTCAGATAGATAGTCCTTACTGTTTGGTAGATGGTACAAATTTCCAACCAAAAAAGGGTTTTGGGTTTTTCACCAGCACCTCAATTCAGATACACTTGATGCCATCTTCCTCTAAATCAAGTCTGCGATGGTTGGTTAGAGATTCGTGCGCATATACAGCAACTCCCCCACCAGCACCTTCAGCAAGGTCCTTTCTAAGCAGGTCAAAACCAGCATTATCAATTTCACTGTCTCCAATATTTATATTTAAATGCGTTTTACTGATTCCAATCAAATGTGCTTGCTTTAGGTCTGAGCGACAGAGCAATTCCTCCAGACTGGCTTAATGGCAAACTAAACCATAGATGTTTTGGTGTAAAACTTTCAGATCCCGTGTTTGGAGCAAATTGTCGCAGTTTCAAGAGACATCAGGAGCTGGACCTGGATTACGTGAAATGTCGCCACTGAGAAGAATAATCATCACAAAGAGATATTGTCTGAGATTGTGTTGGCTGCAAAAGGTTGACATCTTTCTGCGCCTCTCTGCTCTGCTTTGCACAGTAAATAGGCCTTTCGAAATATCATTCCAGTTCACTTCTCTTCCAAGGAATTTCACCATAATGATGGTTTGATGCAAGATAAATGACTCGTCAGTATTATTTTTGTTGATATCTTTAAAACACAGGAGCAATTCCATGATAATAAGATACAACAGTATTTGGTGAGCAGGAAACCTGTAGCTGCCATCACTGTAATTCGATTTGATTTAACTTGATGTCCCAATTCAGTCGTCGTAGCATCGAGGTAAAATCCAAACAAAATTAAGTGACAAAATGTATGAGCAAGACCTAAGATTTCCTGTTATTCTCCACCATGATCATTTGTCATGTTTTCGAGGAAGAAGCCACTGAGTTATCTTATTAAGCTTGAACGATGTAGCACTCGACTTTTTGTAATATAACAAATATTCTGTATCCGAATTGTGCAGGCTTAATTGAAATCCACAACTCGACATCCAGTAGAAAACCAGTGTATGTTGTGTACCCTAATTTTACTCATTCACTCCTTGACGGACTTGACATTTTGGAAGTTCCTTGAAGTAAAGTCCTTTATAACACAAATGCTTTTGACACACTACTGTAATATCATATATGTACCTTTAGATCATGTTGTCTCAATGACACAGCCCTTAACAGGTTAACAAATCCAATAATAGGCGTTACGTCGAGATGTTTCAAGGCAAATCCAATGGTTATAAAAATTAATCGACCAATATGCCATTACATTGTCTCATGCAATTCATCTCAACATGAATGTGGTAAAGCTTTGGTAAAACGTTTCGAATGCATCCTCGAATCATTCCTCCTACTGCATTATCTTATCATATTATTGTTGTTAAGATTGACAGTTTTGATACTTAGAAAGATTTGCATAATCATTTACATCTTCGTTTGGAAAAATTGCAAAACAATAATCAGAACTTGCAGACAAATGCTTGTGAGAACTAGAATCCATGACGTGGAGGCAGCCCAGTCATTGAAAAAAGGTGAGCCAAAGTTAGTAAAGAAAACAGTGAATGTTAGAAAAATTTATGTAAGCATTTACACATTACTTAGGCAAAAAAGCAAAACAATAGGCAATACCAGCAAATACATCTCAAAAAATGAATAAAGTTCATCATCATCATTATCCATTACATCCAGTGGTTTGTAGGACAGCAACAAAGCTCCTCTGCTTCTGCCTGACCGAGCCAACCTAGCCAATCAACCCCAAGGGTGCTGCATTGCTTTCATCACATTCTCCACTGTCCTCCTCCACGTCACTCTTAGTCTTGCTCTCTTGCTCTTTCCATCTGGGGTCTAGTGCAGTGCTGTCCTTGTGATTAACTGTTGGTCTTTCTAAACACATGTCCTATCCACCTCCATCTTCGTCTTGTAATGATGGTGCCCAGATCCTCTTCATTGCTTCTCCGTAACAGGTTTTTGTTACAGAACTTCTCCAGTCAAAAGATGCGGAGGATTCTTTAAAGAGAGGTGGGGTGGAAGGATCAAAGTGTGGCAAGATCTGCCTCTGTCATCCTCCAACACTCAGATCCATACAGGAGTATAGACAGAACACAGCTCTAGTACAGTCTCAGCTTGGTGTTGGTATTGTACTGTGTGGAGATCCAGATGTTGTTTATCTCTTTGAATATGCTCCTGACCTTGCTCAGTCTGCTGTGGATGTCCTCTTTTGTGCCATCCTTGGTTTGATGATGCTGCATAAGCATGTGAATTTGCCTACATGGCGTAGATCTGCCCCATTCACTTTGATAGGGGCTGGAATGTTGACATTCAGTGTCATGGTCTCTGTTTTCTTGATGCTGATTCGGAGCCCCAACAACTGCCCAAAACTCTTAGTCTGCTTGTCTTGTCCTGGATGTGTTGATTTGTGTGAGACACTAGAGCTGAGAGCAGACTCCATCATATCTCACTAGAGGTGTCCTCTGTCATTCTCCTCATCACCCAATCAATGGCCAAGCTGAAGTGTACTACTAACATCCTTGCCTTACAACCATCTTGACTTCGAAGAAAATGTTGATATGGCCTAAAGAGCATGTGAAGCTGTCGTAGAAGCTTTTGGTCAGGTGCACCAGTTTGGATGGGATGCCATAGTGTCGAAGGATGCTCCAAAGGCTTTCTCTGTGAATCCTGTCAAAAGCCTTTTCAAAGTCAAGAAAGTTTACATAGAGCTGTCGTTGCCATTCTGCATATTGATCAATGATGTTCCGCAGAGCAAAGATCTGATATGTGCACCCCCGTTGCCATCTAAATTCCGCTTGTTCCTTCCGATGTGTCTTGTTCACAGTGTCTGACATTCTTCTGACAATGACCTTGGCCAGTATTTTGCTTGACATCGACGGTAGAGTGTCCCTCTCCAGTTATTGCAGTCGTGCAGGGCTCCTTTCCTGGGATTCTTGATGATCACTCCTTTGGTCCAGTCATCAGGTACCTTCTCTCCATCCCATACAGCTATGAAGAATGGTAGCAAGATATCCGCTACTAACTCAGGGTCTGCCTTAAACAGCTCAGCACTAAGATTGTTCTGGCCTGGTGACTTGCCGTTTTTAAAGGTCTTGATAGCAGGCACAATCTCGTCCTTTGTTGGAGGGTCAGTGTCAATCTCTAGGTCTTGCCTGGATTGTGGGATGACAGCTTCCTCATCAGGTGATGGTCGGTTGAGGACTTCCCAAAAGTCTTCAGCCCATCTCTCTTTTTGTTCCTTCTTTGCTGTCGGACGTTTTCCCTGTTTGTCCTTGACTGGCCCCCTGTTGCTTGCCCTGAACTTGCCACACATAAGCTTGGTGATCTTAAAGACTCTCCCCTGTTCTCCTTGTGCTGCCGCCTCGTCTGCCTCTGCTGCCAGTTGGTCCATGGCGTCTCTCTTGTTGCAGTGGGCGAGCCTCTTCACTTTCTTGTGCACCTCTCTGTAAAGCTCTTCTTGTCTCTGTCGTAGTTGCCGAGACTTTGTCTGAAGTAGCCTTGTCTTGATCTCTCTCTCCTTTCTGTAATGGCCTCTAAGGTCTCTTGCTATATCCAGTTCTTGCTGGTATTCTTCTTTCGGTGTCCAAGCTTCTCCTTGCTGCTCTCAGCCTGCAGTGCTGAAATCTGTTGCCATGTTGTGTCTACGTCCTGTTGATCTGGCAGGTCCTGCAGAGTCTGAAAACTGTTTCTGACATCGGTGTTGAAGGCAGCCCTCATCTTGTCATCTCTCAGTTACTGAGTGTTGAATCTTGTCTGGAAGTCGGTTTAGCAAAGAGCCAAAATTAGCAAAGAAAACACCAAATGTTGAAATGATTTGCAGAAAAAACTACACCTTAGTTGGGTAACACAACAAAGCAATAAGCAACAGTTGCAAGCAAATGCTTTCCAGAAAATGCATAGAGTCCACGGGGTAGAAAAAGACTGCTTATTGAAAAAGAATGAGCCAAGTTTAGCAAAGGAAACACTGAATGTTATAAAGACGTACGTAAACACCTAAACCTCAGTTAGCCAAACAAGGAAAACAATAAGCAATACTTGCAGACAAATGCTTTTCAGAAACTGAAAAGAGTCCATGGCGTTTAAGCAGACAACGTATTGAAAAAAATGAGCCAAATTCAGGCAGAGGATATACTCAATATTAGACAGACTTGGATAGCCACTTGCACCTCAGTCAGGCAAAGAAGCAAAACAATAAGTAATACTTTTCGACAAACGATTTCCAGAAAAGGAATAGAGTCTATGGCGTCCAGGCAGAGCAAAAAGTGAGCCAAAAGCAACAAATGATAGAATGAATGTTAGAAAGATGTCATCATTTACACCTCAGTTAAGCGAAAAGGCAAAACAATAAGTAATATGTGCAGGTAAAAGTTTTTCAGAAAATAAATACTTCTAATCTTCTAACCTTACTTCTTGGCTCAAAGTAAAGACCGGAGTACGACAAGGATGCCTATTGTCAACAACTCTTTTTAATGTATTCCTTGAGTTTCCATTTGCTAAATTCCAATCTCTTGACAACAATCTTACTTTCAAAAACGGTATCTCAATTTGACATTTGGTATGCTGATGACTCGACCTTTTTATCTACGATTTTTGAGAAACTACAACTAAGCACCCATAAACTTGAGAGATTGTGTCGGAAATGGGAAATGAAAACAAATGTCGCAAATGCAAAGTGATCTCAAGTCACACTCAAGATATCCAAATCGAAGAAAACCCTATAGAACAACTTCACATTTTGAGCGACATGATACCAAGTTCGGATAGTGATATAAAACGAAGGATGAACCTTATTGTACCTTTAGCCGTGTATGCATCTGAGACTTGGACTTTAAGAGAAATGGAAAATAAAGCTCAATTGACATTAGAAATGAGATGTCTTAGAGCACTGCTCTTTGTAAGCCGGATCCAGAGAATTAGAAACGCGACAAAACGCTGCAAACACAAAATAGAAAAGTCAGTTGTCAAAGCAGACCAGGATAAATCACTAAGATGTTTTGGACATGTGGCCCGAAGACCTGTCGTAGTCCTGCTTCCCCAGCATATAAAGGCAACTTTACTGGAATAAGACCACCTGGGAGGCCACAACTGTTGCCTGCATAAACTGTATTTTGCATTCATTTTTGTTCGCTTAACTTTGTCTTTTAGCAGTGATTATTTTACATTCATTTTACCGACATGATTTGGGTAGCACGGGACTATGTGTATGTGCGTACTGTAGGTGTGTCTTTTCGTTTTTTTAATGATTATTCTTGCTCTTCCTTCCTTCTTCAGTTGCTTATGCAGTCGTTCTTTTAATAATCAAAATGTTTATTATTTACCGTGATGCTAAAACAATCTAATGCCAAAAATATGTCCGTAGCAAATCTTCACTCCTGCTTTACCGCAGCCAACAAAGATTGACTGACGGGTGTGATTTAAATCCACTGCAGGGGTGCTTTCGTCAAGTGCTATTTTTTGAGTCCAGTTGATTATCCAGGAAGCATCCACCAGACACACTAGCCCTCTATATAATGTACTTGTAATACAGATTGTGACTGCTTTTTATGTCATAGTAATGTATCCAAAAGTTATTAGAAGAAAAGATTTTTTGTAACCACAAACTCTTTATGCGTTCGGTTTCGTTACTTCAAATGGTAGCAGAGAGTGGTTGTGGACGTTTTTGGAAGAATCGTCAGCTACTTTATGGAGAAACTGGTCACTTTTTTGTTGTTGTTTTGAAAAGGAAGGCATCGGACATCATGGATTACAAAAACAAATTCCAAAAAAATGGCAACGGATGATAATGAAGGAGCGAAATATTTGCGTCCAAAACCATTTAAAAGTGGAGACAATTACAATGCGTGGAAGTACACCATGGAATTGTACTTTGAAGCACAAGGTTTATGGCGTGTTGTCAAGCAGAATCAGCCCATGGCAAGTGCTTTAGAAACAAAACGATTGAAATGGAGAAAAGCAGTTGCTTGCTTCAAGTATGAATTATATATGGGGCTGGATTCAACGTTACGTAACATGGTCGAGGATAAATCCACGTCAGCCAAACAAATGTGGGAGAAAATTCACAGTAAAATTCAAAATACGAAATTAGCTACAAACGCCGACCCAATTTCATTTTTCTCTGCACTTCGAAAAATTTACAAACAGTTGAAAACAGTGGGCGCAGAAGTATCGGATGCATTATAAGTGGTCGAAACAAACTTGTCATGCCACCTGAATATTCTGTTTTGCCAACGTCTCTTGAGCAAATGGAACAAACATTTACGGACAAACAGGTGAATTTTGAATTGCTAAATTTACAAATTTGAGATCAGCAGGAACGAGAATGTGATGCGACAATTCAGCCTGAAATGGAATCGACCAATGCCTACGTGGCTAGTCAGGCACGTTCGACTAATAGTCCCCGAGCAGCAACAGTTCAAACTGTCGTGGACGTGGTGGCAAATTTAGAGTTCAGTTTAAAGGATGAGGAGGTGCATCAACAAATGCAGCAAATGGCAAAATGTGCTATAACTGTGGCAAAATCGGACATTTTGTGAGGGACTGCTACGCACCCAAAAAGTTGAAAATGATTTTTGCGCAAGTTAAACGACAGCATAAAACTGACACGGGCTAGTCAGTCAAGAGATCGAATGATCAAAGTATGCATGCATGCACTACATGCATTTCGTACAAAGTCGACAGTTATTGGCCCTGATTTAATTATTCTGAATACTCTCTTGAAGTCAAAATTGAACAGTTGAATGATTACACCCTTATGCCGTCACAAGAACAATTTATCATGGACATTTTGAATTGCTACGGGTTGCAAGATGCGAAAGTCATGTTGACACCGACGGTGACCTCGGAAATTTTACCAATGGAACTGAATAAATTGACTACATGTCCTTGTATCGACACAACTTTGATCCGTTCAGTGATTGGCAGTTTGATGCACGTCTCAAATTGCACTAGTCTGGACATTAAATATGCTGTACATTTACTTGTGAGATGTTCTGCCGATCCGAATGAATCGCATTTGAAAGATGTCAAGCGAATTTTCTGGTATTTTAAAGGAACAATCGATTACAAACTTTGGTTACAAATCACTTGATCTTGAACGTTATTCCTATGCTAATTATGCGAAAGATAAATTGAAACAACGATCAACCACCCGATTCGTTGCTTCACTTGGAGCTGGAAGTTTCAGCTTCCAATGACTGTCGTGAGTTCAACTGCTGAAGCAAAGGAAGCACTGAACGTTACAAGGATTTGTGTAAATATTTACACCTTTGCAAGGTGACAAAACAACGAGCAATTGTTGCAGAATAGTACTTTTAGAAAATGAATAGGGTTCATTCAGTGGATGCGGACCACATATTTTAAAAAATCAACTGAAATTAGCAAAAGGAACACTGAATGTTAGAAATATTTGCGTAAACATTTATGCTTTTCATAAACAATTTACGCAAACAATACGCAACAATTGCAAACAAATGCTTTTCAGAAGTTGAATAGAGTCCATGGGGTAGACACAGACCACTTATTCAAAAAGAAAAAGAGCCAAAATAGCAAAGGAAACCATGAACTTTAGGAAGACTTGGGTAATGACTCACACCTTAGTTAGGAAACAAAGCAGAACAATGGGCAATTATTGGAAACAAATGCTTTTCAGAAGTTAAATAGATTCCATGGGCTGGATACAGCCCACTTATTCAAGAAAAAGGAAACCAAACCCAACAAAGGAAACGCTGAATGTTACAAAGATGTAAACATTTACACCTTTACTAGGCAACAAAGCAAAACAAAAAGCAATACTTGTAGGCAAATGCTTTTCAGAAAGTGAAAAGAGCCCATGGGGTGGAGGCAGACCACTTGTTGAAAACAGACTCAGTATACAACCAAAATCAGTAGGCAAAAGAATGTGGGTTATAAAAACAAATAAAAACAAAAACAAAGAAAACCAACAACAAAGAGCAAATGAAATAAAACTGAAAACGAAAGTCCCAAGGGTATATGAGCAAAAAAGACTAAAGGAATAGAGGACTGTTGGGAGTTAAGAGAGAAAAGGGGAAGTCAAATAGGTAAACTTTCAAGAATAAGTAGGTTAAAATCGTTGAAAGATCTGTCCAGCACAGAGAAATCTTCCAGTGATGCTGGGTGTCCTGTTGCATTAGCGTGGTCTAAGATAGCTGAGGGAATGGTGTGTATTTTGCGACCCACTTTATTAACACCCAACTGCTCCCTGCAGCGTGTAATTAAATGGCGAGATGTTTTACCAAAGTATAAGGCATGGCAGCCTGAGCACTGAAATTTGTACACTACATTGGAGGACATGAGATCCGGAAAGCGGTCTTTAAGATGAAAGAACGACTGAATCCATTTGGGAGAATGAAAAATGACTTTACGTTTAGTACCTTGATAGCACTGTTTAATGACTCAGCAGGCTGCTGTTCAAGGAAATGAAACACAATTTTTAATTTGTATACCATACTTAGGGAAAAGAGTCCATAATAGAGTAGAGGCACACCACATGTTCAAAAGCAATGAGTCAAGATCAGCAAAGGAAGCAATGAATGTTTGGAAGATTTGCGTAAAGATCTACAGATTTGTTAGGCAACAAAGCAAAACAATAAGCAATACTTTTAGACAAATGTATTTGATAAAGGTGAATGGAGTCCATGGGCAAAATGCAGGCCTCTTTCTGAAAAAGTGAGCCAAAATCATCAAAGGAAACCCAGAATGTTTGAAAGCTTTGCGTAAACATGTACACCTTAGTTAGGCATAAAAACCAAAACAATAAGCAATTTTTACATGCAAGTACTTTTCAGAAAGTGAAAACAGTCCATGGCGCCGTTGCAGACTACATATTCAGAGACAATGAGACAAAAGCAGCAAAGGGACACCACACCTGAGATGCATGACCAAGCGAGGAAGGACACTGGGCTGCCATTGGCAACAGCATTCCAGAAAGCACAGGACCGAGCCAGGTGGTGCAAGGTTGTGGAGGGAGCAAGGGACACGCGTGCCTAGGTATATGATGATGATGAGTTAGGCAAAAACGCAAAACAATCAGCAATACAGTACATTCCCGATAACTCGTACCTCCAAGGGACCAAAAAAATAGTTCGAGTTATCGAATGTTCGACTTATCGGGACATTCTATTACTCGAACTTTGGCCGACAAGTGAAAATAGTTCGAGTTATTAAAAGATTATTTTCTATTCTAACAAGAAAGGTATACAGTACATAGTTATACATCACTGAAAAGAAGTTCTAATGTCACTCTGTTTCATTTTAGCAGTAACGTCTCTGTCAATTGAAATTGAGAGTGCATTGAGCTTTTGTTGAATATCTTCACCGCATAGACTGAAGGGCAT
>JANTCA010000675.1:0-12530 GCA_024741275.1 Chironex yamaguchii
GACTCACTTTTTCCATTGGCCTACATCATCGTAGCATTCCACAAAGAATTTATCAATGCGAATATAAATAAATAAATAAATGAATAAATAAATAAATGAATAAATAAATAAATAAATAAATAAACAAATAAATGAATGAATGAATGAATGAATAAATAAATAAATGAATGAATGAATGAATGAATGAACGGATGAATAAATCAATAGATCAATGAATGAATAAATAAATAAATTCTTTAAAAGTCTAGCGACATTTAATCCTTTTTGACTCCGCTATTACCAGTGACATGGTTGATGTAGAGTTCTTGGTATGCACTAGTTCGAATTTACCTTTTCTCTTGTACTTCTTTCAACTCGTATCTTTTCAGCTGCTAGTAATTCTGTCAGCTCATTCACCTGGATAACCAATAAAACATGCTTGATAAAAATGCTTTATATTTTGCGTAAAAAGTAAGGAATTGAATGGAACATATATATACAAATCAAAGTTAAGTAAAGACAACAGAACCAATACCTTACTTTTCCGATAAAAGAGCGTGGTATAATTTCAGTACTCTGTCCATTTTACACCCGACAACTATACTTACAGTTTGCAAAAATCATTTTGGTTTGTCAAATACACTAAAAATCTTTACGAGTGAGTTAGCAACGACAAAGATGTACCTACTAATTTTAGTGCCTTGTTTCTGAGGGCCAGAAAAGACAATTAAACGTTTTAAAGTTTAAAAATTTCCTAATGGTACAAAATTTAAAAATTGTTTAAACAGTATTCTAAAGCTAACCTGCCTGATTTTTTAATGGGAGAGGACACTGAGTCTTGTTAGCCCCTGATACAACAAGTGCAGATACCTTCTTACTTAATTCCTCCCTTTCCTTCGTATACTGTGTGTTGTTGTGTTGCCTTCTTTGTTCAGATTTGCCTTTGAAATCTTTGAGATATTTGGTGTTTCGCTCCTGTTGCATCTTCAATTTTTCTTCCAGTTGCTTGCATTGGACAGCAAGCTAAAACCACAATGAAAAAAGGACACGCACAATTAGCAGTCTAGTTGCACACTTTTATCTATATTTCTTCGAATCAAAGTAAAAATGAAACAACTTCGTTTATATGTCTTTGAAGTGCATATCTCTTTCAAGTGCATATTTACGTACATGAACCTACTTCAGATGGCTTTCCAGTTGATTATGTGGCAACCCATACATTTAATACTATTAAAGTATAACTTCAAGAAAAAATAAGCGTACAAATAGATATAACATGGAATGGGTCCGGTAAAATGTGTACAGTCTGGAAGTACTGTAAAAGTTGGTGAAGACACATGGTGAACAACACGGTTACACAGTTTTTTCTTGGACACCAAGTTGCTTCAGATCTAGTAGAAACCCTTCCATCAAGAAATAAGTACAGCAAATAACCATTAAATAATTAACTTAAACTCAAGACAAGATTTCGCATTCTACGCAAATACGTCAAGTGAAACATGGAAAATGGATTTGTCCAAAATTACAGAGAAAAACTTTGACCTCATACTTATCCAGCTGAATTTGCTGCGCCATGTCACAACTCCTTTGTACTTCTTTGATGGAATTTAATTCTCTCTTCCACATTTCAGTCAGCTTCTTCTTTTGTTTATCAACAGTTTCAACTAGTTCTTCTTTTTCTCTGTAAAATTAAAACGTCGATAACGGAGTTAAGTGATTACTCTAAGTAACAGGGATACAACAGTTTTACACTTCATCTCAATGAATCCCATGTCAACTTGAGTTTGCTGTAAAAGGTCATAAAAGCTTAAGACATATAAAACTTGTACAAAACTCTTTTCCCTGCCGTCTTCCCTTGCAATACAGTCTTTGCCAAGCTGTTGTACCGTGAAACATTTCCAAACCACTTCAACTTTCTCTTCTTGATGGACTCCAGCAGTGATTCCTGCTTACCAGCTTCCGCTTCTACCTTCCTCTATACATACATACATACATACACTTCACCTCAATGAATCCTATGTCAACTTGAGATTACAGTAAAAGGTCATAAAAGTTGAAGACGTATCAAACTTGTAGCAACGAGATGAAGTATAGTTAAAATCTTTGCTTGAACATAAATCATTCTGCTTAACAGACAACGAATGCCGACGTAGCAACCAAAATGAAATGAGAGTTTTTGCCATAGAAAAACGATGAAGAGAGGAGCATGGAAGGACTACAACCGGCTGCAAAGTACAGAAACACAGTAAGCAGAATAGCACTATGTATTTAAGGGTTAAGCATTGGGGCAAACAAGCAGAGTGAAGTTATTCGAGTCAATATACTCGGAAAATCGTACTCATAACATATTCACAGTTTATTTTAGGTTGATGAATAGGTATTAATATGTCAGTAACTTCCTTTTACTAGCACAATCCCCATACGTTTTAGTTAACATACCCAGAAGGGCAATTACGAGCATGCTTAATAATCATATTACCATAACAATTGCAATATACCAAGAAGGCCTCTCAAAATTTGTTGACTCCCATGGAAGACAGCTATGTATAAAGACATAGCTTACTTTTAACGTGAAATCGCATACCTTTGTAATCTGTCGATAACTTTCAGTTGCCCTCTTGAATGCGAGACTGTTACCAAGGCATTATTCTTGGCGCATTTTACACATAGGGTTGGTTCAGTTCTCTACGTGTATTGGGAGAAAAAGCGCGAGAAACATGAGTGAAATTTCGAATTTTGAGATTAAGAAACTGGACATTAGGTTTAAGTTCAGTTCAGTTCATCTCTTGACCGTGGCGATCATGAGGGTGGTTAAGCAGCAGCACTCTGTACAATTCTTGCCCATCTTTGTCTATCACGTACCTCCTCATTTAGCTATTGTACTCCCAAATCCACTTCTTTATGTCACCAGTACAGCTCTTTTCCTTGCCGTCTTCCCTTGCAATACAGTCTTTGCAAGCTGCTGTGCCGTGAAACATTTCCAAACCACTTCAACTTTCTCTTCTTGATGGACTACAGCAGTGATTCCTGCTTACCAGCTTCCGCTTCTACCTTCCTCTATACATACGCATTCGTCTTCCTTTCTCTGTATGCTATTCGAAGTATGCGTCGGAAACATTTCATTTTGAAAGGTTTGATCTTTTTCTATAAAGCTGCTGAGAGTCCATGACGCACAAGCGTAAGTGACAATTGACACCACCAGACTATAGTCTGACCTTGGTCTTGATATCTTATTCTTTTCTGTGCTGACGTCCATACCCCCAGCTGCATTCTCAAGCCGTGCAGTTGATTCTTGCAATTCCTCCGCTGTTCCTGCTACTAACTCGATGCTTGTAGTCATCTGCAAACCACAGGTTGCTGTATTCCTGTCCTCCAGCTTTCACTCTGTACTCCGCCCTGCACGAACACCCGCTTGTTCCTCTGAAAGGACTGACTCCAATTGTCTTTGCAGTTTCCTCGGGATAATACTAAGTAGGACCATGCTTTGATCACTAATGAGGTTTATCGTTCGGTAGTTATTACACTGTTTAGTATTGCAATTTTTGGGAAGGGGGACTGCTGTCCTTTGTCCAGGCCAAGTCTTAGTTTCCCAGGTTTGTGAGCACAGCCTATGCAGAGAGTTAACCATTGCTTCACTTCCATGTTGGAGTAATTTTGCCAGTACATATCGGCTCCAGGGGATTTGCCTTTCTTGAGGTCCTTAGCTGCTGCCTATACCTCCCCTCGATTCCCACACCTGCCCCTGGGTAAGTCCTTGTCTTTGCTTGTTTGATGCTGGACTTGAATTTGCGTGGGGACAGCATGTAGTCAATCTGATTGTCGATTTTCCGTTTGGTGCCTAGTTGTTCTCCTGCTAAATTTGTGTGGAAATAGTGTGTTAGCTGGTACCATATTCCCTGCTGTTGCAAATTCGAGTAGTTTTGTATCTGTCATTTGTTGTGTCAACACCAAACCGGCCACATTATTCTTTCCACTGTTCATACGCATCTGGGCCTCCTTTGGTATTCCAATCCCCTTGGATCAGCAAGATGTCTTTACTTACTTAATGCTTCCATGTGTTCTCCAGCTCTTCATAGAAGATCTCAATGTCTTCGTCGTCATAGTCACTTGTTGGTGCATACACTTGTACAATCGTCACGTTGCATGGTCTAGCAGCTAATCTCATTGTAATTATCCTCCTATTGATAGGAGAGCAGGAAAGGATGCACTTTGTTGCCTCCTTGTTTGCAATAAACCCAACTCCATGCTCGTGCTTGTTGTCAGGGCCACTGTACCACACCTTGAACCCATCCTCTGTTGTTGTCTCTCCTGAGCTTGTCAATATGGTTTCAGCCAATCCAATAATGTTTCATCGGTATCTTGCCAGCTCATGAGTAAGTTCTGTTAAGCAGCCCGGCGCATGAAGTGTCCTGATGTTCCATGTTACTACGCACGGAATGTTACTTAGCATTTTCAGTTGGTTGCCTCCTGTAGCTGACTTTTCACTTCCAACCAGCTGGGCAATATTGGGGAGCGCGGTCGTTGTTTTCCCGAGTCGTGACCGATACGGTATGTAAGATGTGCTTCTAGAGCTTGTCATAATAGCTGTCGAACCATTTCAATTGGAAGTCAAACCTTGGTGGTTCTCGTCTCCTCTCCAGAGTGGTGCAGTGGCCTCAGTTACTGAAACCATTCCTGCCGCCGCCAGAATAAGACAACATGCTGAACCTCCATGCTATTAAATACCCTAGCCCTCCCCCGGTGAGGCACTGGGGTACTACCCTGGCCAGCCGTCTCTCACTCGTCTGTTCGCCCATCTGTTTCCTGCTAGAGTTTGCCCCTAACCTTCCACTGACTGCTAGGCTTAGCAGGGTCTGCCAAGGGCAGGGAAGCGTGGAGTTGAGTGGGAGAGGCTAAGGTACGTAATGAGAATTAACCTGTTCATCACTATCCTCTAGCTTTAAAGGCCATCAATTTTTAAAGGTGCAACGGAATAAATCAATAACTAAAGGTTTTGAACAATAACGTGAAAATTATAAAAAATCAACACAGTAAATGTTATTATTGTACTTTGGAAATACTGACCTACTTACAATGTGAGCTAAAAATATTGTTAGACGCATGTTTCGTAATAGGTAGTTACCCCGAATCGTCAGTATAAAGTAAAACCGTACCTTCTCAAGCAGCACTTCCTGAGATCTGCAAGGCAACAGGAAAATATAGAAATCATATACACGATAAGACTTTTCAGGCCTAGTCATAGCAAGAGAAGACTACTAGTGTTACATAAAACTGGAATCCGTTGGTGTTAAATTGTTCAATACTTGCAAGTGATTAAAAGCAAACGGCAACACAAAGTAGATGAACACGTTGATCAAGTCCCGAGTTGTAGGTGTTTTCTACATTATGTTTCCATAGATTCTGGCAGGATCTAAAGACGGGAGAAGGATCTCACGAATCGTAGCTCAGAAAGAGTAAACAAATCAGGACGTAACGCCTTTTATCGATGGATTCATCCATCCCATAATTTCAAGTGAGTCGACAAAGGCTGGAATTTTTAAAATTGTGTTGCACTCAGTTGATGAATACTTCTGAAAAACTTATATGCGAATGACACAATAGCAAGGTATCTAGAAGTATGAGATACACGTGGCAATTCATAAAAGGAATCAAAAAAGCTGACGATTTGAAACATGATATACTTCTCCATCGATGGCTTCAACAGAGTACACAACGACTCGGATTTATAAACTAGAACGGAATTAAAACTCAGTAGGCTTCTTAAAGGTTCGCAACAGAAGTCAAAAGGCCATGAAATGGACTTACAAAAAGTACTTTACATTTCACTCTTTCGTTTCGTTCCATACACAAGCAAGGATATGTTAAGGGTCCCGAGTACCGGGTAAAAATAACATGACCTTTAAACTGTAAACAATAAATATGATGTAGCATATAATACTGAGAAGAAAGTGCCTACACCAAGAACGTAGTAAATGAAAACGGATCACACCAAAGGATGCTCGGAATTATTTTCGAATTTCGCCTTGAAAATTTGCGACATTGCGCTAAAAACATAGATAAAACTTTTTTTCGTCTGACGCTCTTCAGAGTATGAAACGTCAGAAAGGAAAGTACATGCACATGGCTACCTATTTATACGAAACATGCAGAAAAACTTCGGCAGTCATGTTCGCTTTGCAATCGCGAGATGGCTGTTCTCTAGGAGGAATTGAAGCTTGGCGTGCAGTGGCTGGAACACGTTGTTTGATCCTGTCACCCAATCCTTGAGAAGTGCGACCTACATCCTAAGCTTCACATCGGCACAAAAATTCATATACTAATAAGCTTTTTTGTGTGGTAGGTACGCAATCCTTGTGAATGGATGGCAAGATCTACCTAGTCGTGAAAACAATTCTTGGATTTACAGCAGAGAAACACTTAACTACAGTATTTTTATCTGTGTTTCTGCGCGGATAAAAGCATTGCCTAGCTAAGGAAGTTTTAAGTATACAGGACATTTTTGAGGCCCAAAAGATTTTGCGGTTGTAAAATCAGTGATCTTTTTTCGAAGAATTCTGGAAACAACATCCTCTGGATACCCGTTTTCAAGGAGATTTTATTTTCCCTAGTTCCGAATTTAATTTAGATCTTAAGCAGACACAAAATGCTCTAAAGGCAAGTGTTCTGATGAGGTTGATTTTCCTCTTTTTCGGACAAAAAGAATCCCAACGAATGTACTGACCAGGAAAAGTAGCTTTCGGTAAACTGTTGTTAGCAAATTTATGTCAGTTTTTCCACCAAAACATCAAGAAAAGGTAATAAACAGTCTCGTTTTTTTTCAACCGTAGATTTGAGAGCTGGATATAACTGGTTAAGTTTTTGGAAAAACCTGTCGCATTCCAGCTCTATTTTAAAGATGGCAAAGGTGTCATCAACATAGCGAAAATAAACAGACTGGATAAACAGATTGGATGACACGATCAAACAACATGTTCAAGCCACTGTACGCCAAGCATCAATTCCTCCTAGAGAACAGCCATGTAGCGATTGCAAAGCGAAAATGACTGCCAAAGCATGCGATTCTGCCATAGGCCAACATTTAATAGGAAATTCAGAATGCGCCAAAATGTATAAGGTCAAGAGTTTTCGGATAATTGGCACCGCTAGATCGTCCTTTCATCTAAGTGTATTGGAGTCTGTCTATATCAACAAGAAAACCAGTACTCTGTAGGCAGAAAGAGTTCGTGTTTTCACTTGGACTGTTCCAATAATATTTTGCTTCTTCATTTTCTCTTTCTTTGCTTCCTTTCTTGTCTATGATTGGCTACTTTTGCTACACGTTTCGTATAAATAGGTTGCCATATACATATACTTACCTTTCTGACGTTTCATACTCTGAAGAGTGTCAGACGAAAAAAGCTTTTAAGTATGATTTTAGCGCAATGTCGCAAATTTTCGAGGCGATTTTCAAGTTTGTACCACAAAAAGATTGTTCAAGTATTTTCGAATTCTATACAGTTTCGACAGTCTGAGTTACTCAAACTTGAAGACACGCGTATGAAGCTGCCTTTTCTACGAAATGATATTGGCCAACAAACGCGGCTTAAATAGACCGTTTGCTACAGCTAAGTAATATAAGCGATTGTCAATAAGCGATAAAAACAGTTACTAAACAAGATGCATCCGGGAATTTATCTATATTAAATGTGGTATGAATAGGATAGGTACTTAGAAAGCTCGGGTAGAAAACATAGAGACAGCAAAAAACAAAAGAAGTGAATTTCCACGAGCAGAAGACGAGTATTAAAAGCAATGAAGTGATAAACTTTTCAAATCGAATACTACTGGATGACCGATGCTATGGCCTAAGAAAAAAACTCTAGATTTATATACACTAAATGGTATTAAAGAGAGCGACCTACAGTACAACACCTTAAAGTCAAGAGCTAGCACACCTTTCTTCAAATTATCCAAACTTTTTGAGTAAAACATACCTCAACTGATTTCGAAGCTGAAACACTTCCGCTTGAGAATCATCTAACTCTTGCCTAAGACGAATTAAAATCTTTCATTAAGATCAAGCACAAGCAATCATGTAGTTCCAGCTTTACAATGGTTTGGCCTCAGTTGCATGCAGGTGGTGGGTAGCTGGATGCTGTAAACCAACCACCATCACACCACACGGAGAAGCATGCGCAAGAACGAACGCAAGCACAAACGAACGCACGCATAAACGAACGCACGCATAAACGAACGCACGCACAAACGCGGGTGCACTTCCAGTCAAATTGGGAAACATGGTACAAGTTTTTCCCAACTGTCGGTCAGGATCCGAGGATAACATAGTATTTTTAAGAAATGGCAATGCGACAAATCTCTTAGAACTTACATAGGTATTGGTGGATAGCACGTGTAAAAATCTCCATGTGTCCATTTGTTTTACTTTTACAAACTAGGACCTTTTGCTACATGTTTCGTATAAATAGGTTGCCATATAAATAAACTTTCCTTTCTGACGTTTCATATTCTGAAGAGTGTCAGACGGAAAAAGCTTTTATGTATATTTTCAGCGCAATGTCGCAAAATTTCAAGGCGATTTTCAAGTTTTGTACCACAAAAAGATTGTTCAAAGATTTTTTAGGCTATAACAACGTCAAACGAGTTAGCTTGCTGGTAAAGCTATTGAGAATACAGTTTAAATGAATTTGGAAAGCCTTTATCAAGGGACCTAGAAGAATTCTAGGTCCCTTGATGAAACGTGTTATCCAATATTCGTGTTATATTTTCCCATAGTGCAAGTATCTTATAATAAGTCTCCCATGGTAGTAAACCAAACTTTTTCCACGAAGGAGGAAAGGGGACGTTTAACTCGCCTTCAATCTCCTCCTTCGGGCCGTTTGTTTACGGGATTTAATATTGTTCTGTTCATTTTTTCTACAATTTCATGACATAAACATGTGCTTACTACATGAAGGAGAGCAATCGTAAATCAAGAGTTTTCAAGGACAATATGCAGAGGTATCGGCTCATCAACTTCCAGTGTCATGTTCAGAGTCTTGCAAAGACGTAAAATATATTTGAAGACAGAATACAAGAATAAAGAAGAATACGAAAAACACCCTTTGCGTTTGCTTAGAAACAGAAAAAAATCCACTCAAAGTTGCCTGCGAAAGCTGCTTACATTTATCCAAATTTCAGCCTTAAATCCAAGTCGCCTAAGCCAATGAGTTGTTTATGAATCAACCATGTATTATCCCTTAAGTGTTTTGTAACATTCTCTATTTTTTAAGTTGGCGATAACAATCATGTTGTCTACACCAGACGATATATTGAACGAAGTGCAGCTCTTTGAAGAGGATTAACGAGAACGCAAGGAAATACATTGGCTGTATAATGCTGTTAAATCGTGTCTAAATGAAATAATAAACAGACAGATATAGGATATAATAAACATCATTGACAACTATAAAGACACAAATCCTTACCTGGTTGACTGTAACAAACTTTGCAAATGATTTAGTCTTGTTTCATGGACCTTACGAATTTTATCCTGGATGGTTTTAAGAAAAGTAAAGCGCGCTTAACAAACATAAACAAGCGTGGTCAAGAGATATGATAGTTAAAATCAATCTTAAAATCAATCCGGCTAAGACCAAAGCGGTCTACTTCTATATAGACAAGGAACCAAATCTAACGATCTACGGCGAGCCTATCGAGGTAACTGAATCCTTCACCTACCTAGGATCTACGGTCGCTGCTCACCGTTCGTCAGGAGAAGATGAGATCTCTGTCCGCATCGGCAAACCTTCAGCAACGTTCAATCAACCGAAAAAGAGAATCTTCAACCGTCAAGACCTACGCCCTACGTGTCATACTTGGCGTGTCTCGTTTACAACGCTTATCCAACGTGCATATACGAGACTGCTGCTGCCATCAACCTACAATCGAAATTGCTATCCGCCTACGAAGACTCCGCTGGCTAGGACACGTCGCCCGCCTGCCGGCGGGACGTCCCTGCGGTTCTGTCTGGCGTAATCCGAAACTCGATGACTGGCGTTGCACCCGCAATGCCCCGAAATGTACGTGGGCCAGTATCGTGCAAAAGGACCTATGCTTCCTAAAGAACACCTACTGATCAATGCACTGACACAACAATAGCTCATCCATCATAAAAGACTTGGCTTCCGTTCGTGCTCAATGGCGCAAAAACCGTGTGAGGGCAGGCCACAGCGGACGTCTCCTGATGTCAAGCTCTCGTGCCTTAAGTGCAAGTGCAATTGAACATTGAAAATTTGCGGATAGATCGTTCTCTTTTTAAAGAGGGCGGTAAAGCTACAAACTGTATATTCTACTGGTTATATAATAGAGCCAAGGCTCACATTTTTGTGAATCATAAAAAATCATCAATATTAGGATAATCCCTAAATATAAACTTACGAAGATTCTAATGACATCTTACTGTGCTTTAAATTTAACATGGTAATCGTGACCATTAAAATCTAAATGATCAAGCAAGTCCTGACTGCAGTATATAAAAATGACACTCTATATCCCACTTCCCATACGAGTACGTCCTCACTGCTCTTTGTGAATCGTCAAGCTGAGCGACAATTGCAACAACGAATGTACGCAATAAAGTGAAAAATAAAAATCGGAGTATCAATTTCAGAGTTATGATAGTCAAAACATTTGTATCAATCACAAACGTTCGGCAAACCTTGAAAGTTTTTCTCCAACAATTTATCCATAAGCTTATGCTATCAACATGAAAGTATCAATATTACCACCACTGACTCACAATTTCATCCTCCAAAATTTCAAGGGTTCCATCAGTAATTCGAGCTGTCGAGTTTTCAGGTATAAGACAATCCTAAAGAAAATTTATCAGTAGGTGTCAAAATCAAAAGAGTTCGTATTTTACAGCAACACAAAGTAATTATGTCAACTATAAAGCTTAAAGCAAGCAAATGATGTCAAGTGAAAAGATCAAGCAAAGATCATGAAAGGTAAGATTGATTCATGAAAATGACTCACAAGAAAATTTATGACTAGGTAATAGGCACCCACAGAAGAGAGAAGGGAGGTGCCCGTGGGAGTTAACCACCGAGAGAGTCACTTCGGCGAAGTAAATGTCACTTGCAAAAATACGCAATATCATTTACAAAAACTACGAAACATTAGAGTTCACACCGTTTCCTATGTTTTAAAGCTACAACAATGGCAGACCACATATTAACGAACCTTGCACGCTGATTCGCGAAAAGCCATCAGATTCTTTCCCTGACCACAGCTGGCTTAGTCAGCTCCATGTTAGTACTCCAGTTACTAAATAAACTACCCCAATGGATGGCGCTATCGCATCAACTAATCGAACCAAAATTCTAGCAAAACTGCAAATCCAGGCGACTCCCTTCCCGAACGGTCGTCATAGAGGGGACCACCTCGCTTCCCTCGGTAGTTATACAATTCAATGTTATATGAGTAACCCAGATCAATTCTAAATTCAGCGAGATTGGTTTCTCCTTCAAACACAGCTAAAGCAGGTGAGCAAAATATACTTCACATAAACCTTGTCTTCATATTTACAATATACGGATAAGCATTGGAAAGCAAACGCTGCAGGACTGTAACGTAAAATGTTCTTACCTGCAAGATATCATCTGTCTGCACTGCCACAGAAACACACCTCTTATCCTCAGTTGAAGTTGAATTATCTACTTTGATCGGGCTCTAGACGGTGATAGAAAGTCGATAAAAACGACACACACTCATGGATATTTTGTCACTCTTTTGCTGAGTACCGAGTGCTGACGAACGTAACGTCTGACCGTCATGTCAACGACAATTGTACAACAGTAGCATTGTCTTTTGATGGCCAGCTTAACACTGGAAAAAATACCGTAAATGAATCAGGACCATACCCGATCCTCTGCACCACAATATGGACAACAACCACGCTAAGAACCCATGCACAAGACCCTAACTGCAGTGTCTTGAATCAATAGTTAAACAAAAAACAAATTCCTTCCCAACACCATTTGGTGTATTAGGGAGGCGCCCACCTCCGTTTCTTTAGCCTTTGGGTCACACAGCTGTGCAAACACAGTGAATGCTACAGTATGGGGCTGGCCCACTGGTAGCACCGTGTATTTAACTTCCACAATCTTTCACGTAAGTGCTGAGTGCCAAGCTGGGAAGAGTTATGTATCATTTTTTAAGTCTTTGGTACGACCCGGTCGTAGATTCGAATCCTCAACCTTCCGCATGCAACAGGAGCACTGTACCACTAAGACACTCCTGCGGTGTTTTAGAATATACCGAACCTTATACGGCACAGTCAATACACATTGACTATACACTGATGCAAAGCAAAAGGCTATTCCTTATTTAAAATGTGAGTCGCTTAATTAAATAGTACAGCGGAAAAACCATTTCTATTCGGAAATATAAGCATAAATGGGATTTAATGTGCTTTATTTGGTTACAAGATTTTTTACAATTCTTGGATTAACAGCAGAGAAACACTTAACTACAGCTTTTTTAATCTGTGTTTCTATGCGGATAGAAACATT
>JANTCA010000676.1:0-12530 GCA_024741275.1 Chironex yamaguchii
AGTTTTGCTACATGTTTTGTATAAATAGGTTGCCATATACATATACTTTCCTTTCTGACGTTTCATACTCTGAGGAGCATCAGACGAAAAAAGCTTTTAAGTATGATTTTAGCACAATGTCGCAAATTTTCAAGGCGGTATCCACTTTAATGTCTTCAGTTATGTTTCCACTTTAATGTCTTCAGTTATGTTTCCATTTTATTGTCTTTAGGTATGTTTCCACTTTAATGTCTTCAGTTATGTTTCCACTTTATTGTCTTCAGTTATGTTTCCACTTTAATGTCTTCAGTTATGTTTCCACTTTAATGTCTTCAGTTATGTTTCCACTTTGTTGGCTTCCTGAATTTTTGCTTTTGTTCCAAATAGAAGAGAACGGTATGGTCTTGCGTAAAGAACAGAAGTAAAATAATGATTATGACTATCGGGGCGCCAAACCCGGGTCTCATACAGCATATTTGACACCTTTTCTACCGTGCTAAACAGCTCAATTGGAAAAGTCGAAAGACAATATGCTATTGAACCCTGATCGTCCACCCCTGCTATTGCATGTTTGTTTAAAAGCGGCATGTGTTTTATGCCTACAATGCGTCCATGTATCACCGTTAGAGTCGATAGAGGGTCATAGTAAATGTGCCCTTAATATTTCTCTCCCGTTCTTACTCGCTATTGACCTTGTGGTCCTGGGTTTCCAAGTGTACCATGTTTTAGCTTCTCTAAAGTCCTCTATTCCTATAGTCTAAACCTAATAAATATGGCTAGATTATTATAATCTATGCAGCAGAGAACAATTTCTTTGACGGTCGACCTACCTATCATATACAAAATAGTAGTGCCGTGGGATTAGAGCATAATTTTTATGACAGATAATTTGTGACTTTACAGACTTTTTTAAAGAAGATAGAGATCCCTACGCGAATTTTGTAGCTACAAGGCTTTAGTCATTCTGACGCATGTCTACGTCCTTGTAGGTCATAGGACATGTTACATCAGCTACTTCTTTAACGTCAGTTTAAGTCAAACTCATTTTGAGTCTAAATATAACGTAAAGTACTATCTTTTGTTTGAAAAATAAATTGAGAAATTGGAAAATGTTATATATTTAGAAATCAATTGTTAATGACGACAAATTGAAGGAAAGATCTAAATGTTACTACAATGTAGTTACTTCAACACATTGCAAGGACGGCATTCAAGTTTTTTAGAGATTAAGTGTAACAAAGTTCGAGAGAATCAATCCTGACTTCAGAGTCCTACTTTAGGTATGTCCAACATTAAACTACATTATCATACAGCTTGCAACAGTTGTTACCCTGCATAAAGAGATTTTTCACAGTCAAAGGCGAATCTTCATTTATTCTTCTTTTGTATGCTATTCATAGTGCACTGTGGAATTATTGCTGTTATAGTTGTTGAGCCTTCCGTACGATTAGGCACTTTTGTTTAATGCAAACAATGCGCTGTCAAAATTATTTCAGCTAATGGAGTGAATCATTGCTCCAAACCTATTTACTAGTACTTCCTGAGAAAAAAATTAAATAGCAAAAATCGTTAAAGTGCTCTAAATTTCCGTAACATTGCTGGCTATGAGCTAGTTTTTGAAACAGACCAGACTTCGGACGCAAAAATAATTAAATGACATAAATGGCATTATTAGATAGTATACTAACGTTACAAGCTAAGAATGATTTGCAACATTGGTTGAATAAGGTTTTCTTACTCACAAATTACTTAGAATTGTGCTATACAGAGCAGACTTTAATTTATAATGATAAGACAACACCTGTGCAGAAAGCATCAAAGAGCCTTTAGTAGTGACAGCTTGGTGTGGCTTGAGTGCTTTAGATAGATTTCGTACAAGAAATAATGTTAGCTCTTCAGATTGCCAAGACCAGACAAACGTTCTCCTGTTATTCTGATCCAATTAGTCCTTACCACGAGGTAGCTAGTAGAAAATAATAAAGCTGGAATTTGGAAAAAAACATTCTGGTTTATGATTTGTTCATTGTGAAATCCGTGTAATTGGTTAGTGATCGAGGTCGTTCAGAATGACTGCAACTTTGTTTAGTGGTATTTTCCCTGATAACGATGTTAAGTAGCCACAATCGCGTAGTTATCATTACTTTGTAGTAAGAGGGACACAATCATAGATCAAAATATCATTTTAATGAGATGTTCATTAACTTGCTCTTAGACAGTAGGACGCTCAACTGACACTGTTAACAGCAGTGTGTTTACATCTTAAAACTTGTAATCTGCACCTGGGTTCTAAGTGCACTTTTATGATAATAGTTCAACAATACTATACGTTTTCTTAACAAATAGACAGTAACGATGATATAGTAATTGTGTAATAAATAATTTTATGTAATGTTTTTCGATTCTTTATAATATTCCCTGAAAAACTTCAAGCAGTTGAGATTCTTATCTAAATTCCCTATTTTGTATCATAGAAACACCTTAAGCTCTAGGCTATAAATATTTAAACAATATAACGTTTTTAAAACAATTCTTCTATAAGCAAAATGAGAATACATGGTAAATGTTACCCTTATAAAATGTAATGGTGAAAGAGAAAGACAACAAACTTTCTATGGCAATATCGCTTTGTAAAAGTATCTTCGTTAAATCAGATAAATATTGTGTTCTTGAGAGGTATTTAGGATAAAAGTGGTTTGAATATTTAGGACACATTTTGTTCTACCGTATTAACTGCATGACCTGCTCAACAATTATAAGTAACTTGCTAGATATTTAGTGCAAAATAAAAAAACTACTTTGTTGATAGCAAAACTTTAGTTATTTGCGAGTAACTTTTCAATATAAGACAATAGACGATTTTTGATTAAAACTAAAGAAAAGAAAGTAAACTATTTGCTCTAATTATCTGTTTTGGTAAGAGTGACATGAGAATTAGGATATGGAATAGAAATTATCAATTTTACGTGGTCACAGATTGTCAGTCGCCAGTTCTATTGCTACTTAATGATGGACCAATTAATTCAAGAGTAACCTTAATATGAGTTTCAAATATCAACGTATTGCCTTCACGTAGCCTTATTAATCATGAGTTCGAACAAATAAGTAACTGGTCCACTCTTTCCCAATCTATTTGTATAAAATTTCATTTGAGCAAATAAGTAAGTGGTTCTACTCTTTCCCAGTCTATTTGTATAACTTTAAACTTGAACAAATAAGTAGCTGGTCCTAGTCATTCCCTGTCTATTTGTACAACTTAAAACTTGAACAAATAATCAACTAGTCCTACCCTTTCCCAGTCTATTTGTACAAAATTTAACTTGAACAAATAAGTAAGTGGTCCTACCCTTTCCCAGTCTATTTGTATAAAATTCAATTTGAACAAATAAGTAGCTGGTCCTACTCTTTCCCAGTCTATTTGTATAACTTTTAACTTGAACAAATAAGTAGCTGGTCCTACTCGTTCCCTGTCTATTTGCATAACATTTAATGTGAACAAACACGTAACTGCTCCTACTCTTTCCAGTCAATTAGTATAACTTTTTATGCGAACAAGTAAGTTACCGCTAGTATTCGTTCCCAGTCTATTTGCATAACTTTTAATGGATGAACAGTAAAGCGTAGTTTGATTTGCCAAAATTGACCAATTAGTCAGTTTTTATGTCTTGTTACACTATTTCTTTAGTATTAAACTTCTTTAAGGTAAAAGAAAAATGACTTTATTTGCAAGCACCTGTCTTCGCTACCCTCTTTCAGTTCCCAAGGGTTGGAATATTCCTTGATATCAGTCATCCAGAGAATAATCAGTAAGAGTTTTAAGCCATTCAAAATCTGGTGCTGAGTCTAATCAAGGGTACAAATTTCTTAATATCAATCTATAGAATTAGCAAGTAAAGGCAAAGCATTTCAAGAAATTGAATAATTGCAGAGACAATTGAATTGGGAACACAAAAATCATCGAGAGTAATTTTTCACTTAAGGCGCTTTAAAGTGGGTATCGGACAAAATTATTTAAAGCGATATAGAGAAAGGTAAAAGAAAATTATTGGTTACTAATCACAAAAATTGATGACAACATGGTTTACTTTTGGAGAGGACATATTTGACTAAATAGGGCCACCAAGCTTGGACCTTGTACAGAAGCAAAAGAAAGCTTTTTTGTCTGACACTCTTCGGAGTAAGAATCGTCAGAAAGGAAAGTACAGATACACGGTAACCTTTTTGTAAGAAATATGGATGGAAACCAGTTAATCATAGACAATTAAGAGAAAAGAAGAGAAAAAATAGCAAACAAAGCTAACTACCACAACATGCTCTTCTTCCATAAGCCAAGAGAATGTGCCAAAATGTATAAGGACGACAACGTTCGGATAATTGGCATAGCTAAATCATCGTTCCATCTAAGCGTACTGCAGTCTATCTACATTAAAACAAGAAGGCTCTTTCAATAATGCTGTGTTTTAGAATTAAAACCATCACGGCGTCTTGTCTGCTCCCAAATGACATGAAACGTTTCTCTATTTCCTGTTCGTTTTAAATTTCATCAGCTCGTAATGCCCGCTTTCGAAGGCAAATGGCAATTCGTGTGACTCTTTGGTTGGTAACGTCCATGTTAGTTGCTAGATTATTCAGACATCATCGAAATCGTGTAAGTATTCCATTTTAAGGACAACTAGTCAAAAACATTCTCTAATTTTGAATACGTAATTTTATGAAGTCCTTGAAAGAGCCTTGTGTGTTGTGGTATTCTGGTAGATATTTTTGTCCAAACAAGAGATACAGTAAACGTATGCAAAATGAAGTAAGTGGCTCCCCTTTTACCAGCAAGCCCTTAAAGATTTGATGGATACAATTACCCACAAACAGTACTGCTATAGCAAGCAATCAGAACTTACAGACACTAGCTAACATTTGATATTTTATCTGGTACTTTACTTTGTCATAATTTTAACTTACAAGATTGAAAAATAATTTGTAATGTTTCTTTTGTTTGGTCAGTGTCGATCTTTAGGTTTACTATGTCGGAATAAACGCCTTACTCTTGGAACCTTCTTTCCTATAAATGCCATACACTGTAATTGTCACCAAATAAACCAGGGTTTTACAGATTTTTCAATCTTTAACTGTTAAAAAGGCGACAGTGATATAGTGATAGACGAATTAGACGCCCGGATATCCTGTTCTGCAAATGCCATGCAAAATGTACAGATGTTTAAGCTGTTCTATTTCTTTGAGTTGAAGCTTTATAATTATAATAAAAATCAAACATGATTTTGAGGTAAAATGTTATCGCAGTTGACGTAATTAGCGGTGTAATCTTTTAGAAATGTTGACGTTTGAGTAACTTGGTAAAATTCATTCATCTTCAGAGAATCGACAATGAAAAGGTAAAAGGAACGTGGCTCCTTTCCCATTCTCCAAAGGTATTCCCTGTGCTGTACTTTGGCAGCAATCAAACAAGGGTACAGCACAGCCGGCAACTTTCAGCCCTGAGGATGGTCCAATCTCTGCTTTTCTTTATTGAGAATTGACTTCTAGGATGCTTTTTAATTAGCACTTGACCTAGTCCTCTTGAATAGAAATTACGTAGTCTATCTAATGTGGGCAAATGTGTAAGATATTGCTAGATAATTCATTACAGTTGATATGATATTCACTGCAAAGCTGATTGTATTACTTTTCTCAAAAAATTGTGTTTTCTTACACACGTATCAATTATGAATTCTCTGTCAATCCATTGATGGCTGATGAACGGTAAATATTTTCTGTTCATATCTGCAATCATCACATCAACCAAAAACTTAAACTTTGTTAGAGGGGTCAGGAATATAGGAATTTTACATTAATTTAAAATATAAAGACGGATCTTGAATAATGAAAAAAGGGAATTGGATGCTTGGCTAAGCTTTCAGGCTAATAACGTAGAAACTTTTCAGTTGCAGAGACGTGAGGGACATCTAACTATGAAACCATGTCATTACATCATAAGTTGTATCATGAGTTTTATCATTATGTTTTTCAATATCAATATTGCTAAGCAGTACTCGTATAACCATTAAGGGCATTTGGAGAGTTCATTTCATCATTTTTTAACATTAAAATCTTTGTGGATAAAGTTTGCAACTTTGCTTCCCCTTCTTGTAGAAAAAACTAATCGTAACTGTTTTTTTTGTATCTTATCATTAATTGATAGAATTGCCGAAATTGTCAAAAGGAAGGGATCATGTATCAAAGGCATAGTGAGGTTATTTCGTTTTCTCAACTTATTATTTAAGGCTTTGAGTAACAGTAGCATTCTTAAATAATCTGTGTTTTGAATAAATTATATAAATGTTTTTGGGTTTATAGATTATAGCTCAAGTTTACAATACTTCAGAACTAGTATATAAAACATTGGCATAAGTTGTGATATAAAGTAATATTTCCGAGAGTTTTTTCGTTCATGATAACAGACGTCAACATTTACGGTCACCATACATTTTCCAATCCTGGATCCTACTGTGCGCATTGACATAAGCCTCATAGAGGGAAGACCACACACATTACTATTCACGTTAGGTCATTTTGGCATTAAACACAAAATCAATTGGGTATGTTAATTTCATGTGTAGAAAATAAGCTACAAATTAGAACACAGGATGAGTTAAGTGATTTTCAAAAATTAGGTAAACACTAAAATTGAAAACAACTCGGTAAACATCAAGGTATACTCATAAATTTTTTCGAAATATAATGCGTTTGCTTAGGTTGATTTAAGGGGTTAAATGTTTCCTTTCAAGACCTAAAAAATCGGTTCCTAATTTCTAGCTCAGATTTATGACACGTCAAGTTTCGAGTCTAGCTTGCAGACTGGTTTGCATAAGGTGATTTTGAAATAGAAAGAAAAAGTGAGCATGAATATGCAGCATGTCGGATATTTTTATCACGCTTATGTACGAAAAACGTTAGTTTAGTGAAATGGAGGTTTAAAAAATCTGATCCTCAAGAAAAGTAGATATTTTTCATAAGTTATCATTGCTGCATCTGCTCCTACTAAGAAAAATTGACAAATGCCACCTGATATTTAGAAACAGACTTTGGACGCAATGTTTAGTCGCTGTTCAAAGATTCCTAAGCCGTCAAGGTTTATTTCTATTGCTTGCGACTGCTTCTTCGGTATGTCATATCCTAAACCGAGGGTCGTCTGCGCTTTTCGGAAGCTTCCAATCTCTTAGGATCTAGGTTTTAAGTCCCCATGGAAAACAAAGGAGGCGTTTTTTTCTCACATTTATTAATGACATAAGTTAGAAATTAATTTTACCTTAACCTGAGAATAAATGACATTGGCAAAGGACTTGTCAATAAAAGAAGCATTTTTGACGCTGTCTAAATTCAAAGGGTGTTTTCTACAAATATCAACGTGTATTTAGCTAAAGCATTGAGGCATCTGGCTTGAGCCTTTCTCGTAAGCAGTTAAACACATTCTTTACAAAAGCCTGGGTAATTGCAGATTTTGGTGGTAGTAGCAAATATTCAAATGAGAATCAAGTCTACCAATATTCGATAAAGATGATATTGTTGGACATAAAATTTCAGAGAGTAAGACTCAGACATTTAACTTATGCATATCCAAAATTTGCTTGTTGCTTCGAATACAAAAGTGACATCCAAATACCAATTGAATAAAAATTCAATAACACAAATCGTTAGCTTAGTGCAGAATGATATAGTAAATACGCAATTTCCATAATGCTAAATAATATATTCTATTCTCTAAAACCTTGTCAAGACATTTCAGGTGATTCACCTAGTACTCTTTACAGGAGCATAAAAAAGTTATGGCCATGTCGTAAGGACTCTTGATTAACGATTCAGGATTTGAGATACCAACAAGTAACAAGGAATACTCATAGAATTTGGAAACGTTGTATAGGCATTTTTACGTTTGTTCCCATTAATTCCATGACTTCATTGCTGATTTTCCGTGCCAAAGGGAGATAATGAGTGCTTTGTAATGTAATAAAGTGTCTACAGCTGTATCATATGTTTGTTGCTTTATATTAGATTGTTGTTGACAGCCACCAAGACGTAGTGCTGGAATCACAATAAGCACTTGCCAGTGTAGTATAACCTGACATTTAAGCAAAAGACATCAAAAGCTCAGTAAACTTATAACACAATTCCAGGCGACAAGAGGATCTTTGGCATGTGTCAACAGATGTCTTGAGCAGTATACTAAAAGTATAAAAGCTTTAAATTCGACCTCAGGCATAATAGATTGTGCTCTACTTATTTAACATCTTAGATTATCTAATGATTGAAATTTAGAGACAAAAAGGGTATAAAAACAATAGGGAATCTATTTTACTCTGCACATTCCTCGTCAGGATTATGAAATAAAATGCAACTTGTATAATTGAATATTCTTAAAGCAGTAGAATACACTGAATGCAGGTTTTACAGTACCCTAAGTTAGCAAGACTGCGTCAGGAATGCTTGATAAATCTTAGTAATTCAAAGCAATGATTTGTGTAGATTGAACTAGGATGTGTTCCTGATATCAGAGTAAAAAACACTAAACTTGGGAAGGCGTTTTTCTACGCTATATCTTTACCAACTTCAAGGCAGCTTTCCAGTAGGAATACACAGTTATACATTTACCATCGTTCTCAGGATAAAAACAGAACTATGTGGTTTCTTGAAAACAAAAGTTATTGCCAATTATATATAATATATTAAAGTCTGTATTTAACGTGTTTTCATGGCAATGTTTAGAATGCCTCGTCTCAATAAATTTAGCTGCTATTTTTGTTTCTTATCTATGTATAAAGCATCATACTTTAGGATCTATTTACCTAAGTGTACTGTTAAAACTTATTCATCACTGAAATTGAAGGCTGCACCACAGAAAAGTTTTAAGAAATGGATGTATGTAGAGTAAAATATGCATTCTATGACCTTGCTAAAGCACTTTAAGGATGAAAGGTGTCAGATATGTCAGAACAGATCCAGTCTCCCAGGGAGAAAATTGAGCATCTATGAGTGACTGTTAACCAGCCTACTGAAATGTTGAAAGAGTATAATGTAGATAAAATTAAACAAATGATTTATGATTTAAAAGTTAAAAAGGTGATTTGCAAAAGAGTAAATTATAACACAGAACGATTTCGTCCCTCTTTGGCGGCAGAGATGCTTGCAACTGAAATAATAGTGATAGAGCAATAAGTGAGGACAGTCAAGAATGCTTTTTCATCTTTTTATTATCTGTGTAGGCTTATTCAGTTTTTGATGCATTCAACTTTCTCCATAATCAGATATTGTCAATTTTACATCTCTTTTTAATTTTTGCTCATTTTCAAGTTCCCTTGCTATTTGGAGTTGGATTGGTTTTCTTTGCCTTAAAGCTTTTGCATTCTTCTTTTATCTTATTGTTCTTTTAACAAGAATCTCCCCTGAGTATCCATAAAAACAATCAGATTTTATTTAATATATTATTAAATGTGTTATTAATTACGGAACAAAATAAACGCCCTTACCTATAAGCATGCGAATCGGATTCCTTGGGTATTCTGCTTCTTAATTATGGGACCGTTTGCTAGGACAATACTTATATAATGAACAGTTTCTAAAAGGCTCGGACCCAAAGTATAGAACACGTAAAGATATGAGAAATACTTTTGAAACGTAAGGATATTACTAAACATTAGAAACAACAGTTACTGTACTGGCTACATTACGAATGCATTCAAGGGATACATCACAGTAAAGTATCATGTTGGTTATTTTTCAAATATCCAGCAAGTGAAATTGGTTTCCATTCTTCAGACTTTTATAAAAAGACAATTATGGTTTATTCATTTGCTGAAGATCTTTCACTATCACCAGGCATTTTTTGCCATTTGTTTCATTATTATCGCAATATACGTAATATAAACGTGTTTTCAATCATACGGTAAATCGTGCATTGGATAAACATGTCCCTAATGGTTGTGCCCTTTAAGTTTCTTGATTCATCCCAGTAACAAAAATGCCCCTTTTAACTCCCCATGAGTACGTTAAGAATATAGTTTCTTACAACGGTTCGAAATTGAATTGTTCATTATTCTCGTATTTGCACATGATAAATATGTTGATATCTAACGCTGGATAATTTCTACTTTTCTCTCACAAGGAAAGAATGTCCTACGGCTTCCAAACTGGAGATTTATATAATCCACTACGATCAATAATTAGTCACCATGAGACAAGTTCTTCGTTACAGAATTATTCTCCCTTCATCAACCAACCAACGCCATACTTTCATGCCACGTATCCTACGATGGCCTCGGATGTCCGAAACCCACATGCTACCCTGGCACCGAATGTTACCTTTGGCTCACAGTTGTCTTCATCCCACATTGAAAACTCTCCTAAAGAACAGGTTCATTCCATAGTGTCCAAGGAGCTTCAGGAATTGGAACGATTTGCGAATGAGTTCAAAATGCGGCGAATCAAGCTCGGATATACGCAAACCAATGTTGGTGCAGCTTTAGCACTTCTTAACGAAGGTACAGATTTCAGTCAAACAACTATTTGCCGCTTCGAAAACTTGCAGCTAAGTTACAAAAATGCCTGTAAATTGAAACCACTTTTGGAAACATGGCTAGAGAAGGCTGAGGCTGCTGGTGCAGTTAATACGGAGAAACCAACCTCTGAGCGGAAACGAAAACGTCGCACGACGATAGGACTTACGGCAAAAGAAATTCTTGAGAGACATTTTCAAAGACAACCAAAACCTTCATCATTAGAGATTTTAGGCATCGCAGAAAGCTTAAAACTAGAAAAAGAAGTTGTTCGGGTATGGTTTTGTAATCGTAGACAAAGAGAAAAGCGCATTAAAACTTCACTTTTTAACTTTCAGTTCCTATCCAGTAGGGGTTAGATTTGATGCTTTTGTTCAACTAACTAGGAATTGTCTAACAGTCAACCTTGCTACATAAAAGGACCTTCTCTTTCTAACAAGGTATTATATTTATGAATGGGGATGGTTTTCGATGTACTGGTAAGAACTCGAAGTATTAACATCGCCGTATTTAAATTTCGTATGGACTTTTGTTGCTGAGCAGCAGTTGAAGCTTTGACCTGGTCAGCGTGAACGCTATAATAGGTGAGACATCATTCAAAGAACGCAGGAAGAAACTAAGTGGAAAGTTTTACACCTGTAAAGAGGCATGCCTGGTCCCAGTTACAGAGATGTGAGCTGCATGAACCAGAAGGTGACTGGTTAGCATGTATTGATTATTAAATGGATGACTGTGCTTAGACATGAAGCATATTGTGAATGAATGTTTATTATTGAAGCAAAGAGATGTCCTGTAAATTCCATCGGTGTTAGTAGTCTTCAAAATAATAAACATGGGAAACTATTAGATTCCGTTTGTAAACTGTAGCATACACATATTAACCGTCATCTGCTTTTTCTCACGTGCTTGCTGCCAAATTCTGTGCTTATTATCCACGCCACTAAGAAGAGTAATACAAATATCCAAGCTGTACAACCTACATCATTTTCTTGTGATAATGGACAAAAGTGAATCTCAGACCTCTGAAAAGCCGCAAAGATTAGAAACACGGTAAAGATTACGTGTCTTAAACAATTCTGGATTTGTACCATTCAAGACTGCTTTGTTACTGACCTCGGTGAAAATATTTCTCGCGTTAAATTGAGCGATTTAGGATTTGTGACTGTCCGTTACGTGAGGCTGATTATGATCATTATACCCTGAGGAGTATTGTTACCATGTTAAACGAGAATTTTCTACTACTCGACACAAATTCACTTTGATTATTGGGCGCAAAATATAGAAAAGAAAAGGTGACGGAACGTTATAGTCTAAGAAATGAATTTTAACTCTAAGTCAGTGAAGGGCATGTTACTCAACATACTACCACACATCGTTTATCTTATCACTATCCTTAAGGTTATTGTACAAAACTTTAGCCTGAGATTAAATTATGGGGGCCAGTATGCGCACTTTCAATGAAAACAAGCCAATTAGCCTTAAGCAGGTCATTTGACTGTGGTAGATCGTAGTACGTTTTGTAAGCAATCTACCCAAGTGAAGCAACTCTAGTACGAAACATATAGTATTTTGTAACGATAACTTTTACCCATCCATGGGTGAAAAGACTTATACAAGCACATCATCCTTGTTGGTTTTTCAAATTGCATCTCATATTATGAAAAACTACAAAAAGTACTGTGCTATCATAACTGCAGAAAGAAAGATCACTACCCTTAACATTTTCTGAGTTTATTTCGTAATTAATATGCAAGGTAGGGCAATCCTTGTTTAAAACCAATAACCACTATTATTACTGGTCATTTAATCGGTACCATTAAAGATCTATCTATCTACCTATCTACCTATCTATCAACCTATCTACCTATCTACCTATCTATCTACCTATCTACCTATCTACCTATCTACCTATCTACCTATCTACCTATCTACCTATCTATCTACCTATCTACCTATCTATCTACCTATCTACCTATCTATCTACCTATCTACCTATCTATCTACCTATCTACC
>JANTCA010000677.1:0-12529 GCA_024741275.1 Chironex yamaguchii
TTTCTCCTGGCAAATGTAGGGACAGCGGGATTAATAATGGAAGTATAAACGTACAACATTAACTGTATTAGTGATAAGAATAATAATAATAATATTAATAGCAATAATAACAATAACGATAACAGCAATAATGATAATTAATCAATAATAATAATAACAACAGTAATAATAATAATAATAGTATATAATAATAATAATAATTATAATTATAATAATAATATTAATACTAATAATAGCAATAATAATGACAATAATAATAGTAGCAATAATAACAATAACGATAATAGCAATAGTGATAATTAATTAATAATAATAAAATAAAAAGTATAGTAGCAGGTGTAGTAGTGTAAACTCAATTTATTTCCTAACAACATTAGAATACAATTGTCCCCCTTCAAAAGTAACTTGAAAAAAAACCCTTAGATGCACAATCATGATAAACATTGCAATTATTGTACTTGAAATTTCATCATTTTTGGATGTGGCTATTCTTTGCTTTTTAAACAAAATATTTAGTAGATGTTTATAGGGCAAATGTTCATAATTGTCCTAATGCTTTGCGTTATAGTTGTATCTTATAATCCGTTAGTAAGTTAATGATATCTGTTGTCTTTATACCAAGTATCCTAATAGTGCTGACTGATAAGTTTGAGTTGTTTATATTGATTTGCAAGCTCTTTGATTAACGTACTTTCAATGAATACTTAGAGAATTTTTGTGCGGATTTGATTCAAACCAACAGTCAGTTCGAGGATGTAAAAATAAAACAAGGTCAAGACGTAATTCATGTCATGTTTTGACTGAGGGGCTGAGGTACCTAGGAATGTCATCGTAGATAGCAGTGTTCTTTGCAGATTGTAAAGTACAAGTACAATTGAGTTGTGAGGCCATCTTAAGCGACTCTGTTTAAGGTACACTTTGCAACCAGAAACTACATAAAGAAGGGACTCACACATCAATCAAAGAGAACAATTAGCAGTAGAAGAAATACTCCAATTAAAGAGATTGGATTTTTTTGGCAGAGTGTTTTCTTATGCGTGTTGCTTTGAGTGAATAAAGAGTACTTAGCCAAGTTTAAGAAGAGGCCTTACGTGAGAAGGTGGTTTTTAAGTTTATCCTCATGCTCTGTAGGGAATACTATACGGAAGATTATTCTTTGTGTTGTTAAAGACATTATACTAAATTTTTATGAAAGTACATGTAGATTTCAATATTTTTTTTATATCCTTGTTTGACTCTGTTCTTTGGGCGGTACGAGACACTGTCTGAGATTGGCAATGTTTGAGAAAAGAGAGATAGAGATTCAAATCAAATTGCTTCTAGAAAGAAAGATCATGGTAAGAGTTGCAGAGAGAATTCTTACGTTCAATGCAACGAGGGTATGGAAGCAAGGACATGATCTTTTTGGAGAAGGGTACCAAAGAAGCTAAGATTGTAGACATTGCGGTACTAGGGGATGCTACCAAAGAACACTAAGGGGTAGAAAAGTATTAAAAGCGTCAAAAGATGTGGTGATTTTGTGCAATATCAAATTGATTATGGCCCCGACAAAATGTAATCATTTTTTCTTGTCCTTTCTATAGCAATGATTTATGGATTTAACGTTACACCTTCTAAACAAGTGTCTGCTCTTGCCTCAAGGCTTAAAGTACCTATAAAGACACATGGGATCATTTATCGACTGCTAGATGACCTAAAAGTAATTGGGTTTTTTTTTCCATTCTATCATTAATTGCAATTTAATATTGGAAGAATAACACTTGTTACTGCGTGATAGTTGCGTCTCCTTTATTAAGGTCCGCTTTTCATTGACGTGTTTCTGAGAATCTCCCATTGCCGTCAGGTCACAACTAGACGGTAATTATGATAGTATTTTCAAGCTTGGAGACATAGAGTGCTAGGAATTTCGAAATTTATGTTTAAGGTACGAAGGACTAAGTTGTCTATCTTAAGACACTTGTCGTATTTTTGTCGTAGTACATACGACAAATAAATTTTATTCTCGAGACATGAGATTGGAAGAACGTGGTCATCATTCTAGCCCTTATAACTGTGCTACTTACCAAGGCTATAATTGCGAGTTGACTTTGTAGAAATCTGAGAAGCATCCTTCATGCCATAAAGCTCCGTGAGGAGACTTGCAGAAAGTTGTATCCTTACTGGAAGGTAAACATTTCCTTGACCCAACCATCTGATGTCCGCTGAATTCTTCATTTTCATTCGCGAGTAAGCTTAAGGGTAATAGTAAGTCAACACAACAAGATGACAAGTTGTGTACATTATCCAGGGGTATTGCCCTCGTAGACAGACATGCGTCACAAACTTGGTTCTTCTTTTTCACCGTTATTCTAGGCTGAGCTGGAGAAACTTTTGCCACCAGTGATTGAGGAGAGTAAGCTCGGTGATGCCGACGTCCTTCAAGTGTTCACACTCACGGGTTCAAGGAAGGCAACGGTGGCAGGTTGCCGTGTTAAACACGGATTGTTCGCCAAGGAGGACAACACTGAATTTCGTGTTATTCGAAAACGAGAGGTGATTTACACAGGTATGTGATGTCAACTCATCTGACGATGTTAAAAAATAAAGCGAAAATACGTCATCCTTAGTTCTTAGTACAGAGTATCTGTTTGCAGTACACATAGTCAGCGCTCCTATGTCTCACTGTTATCTTGCTAAGATTTTGAAACCCGCCAGGACCCGTGTAGTTTATAGCTCCAGGGACCGATCTGACTCGACGGACCTAGTTTTAGGCATCGACTAACCCCTTGATCCATAGGTCATAAAAAAGAAATTGTATTGGCATGTGTAGAAAAGATTTCGATTGATTTTAACCCTCATATTTCTAGTTGAGCTGGGCAGTTGTCAACGACTGAAGCCACTTTGCATTGCTCTTTACCAAATTTTCTGTCCAATTCTCGTTGATGCTGCACGTCCTCGAATATTGATGTAGTAACATTCGAACGTCCCACTTTAGCAGAGTTTTTGTATACAGATGAATGATAGAAGGGCCCCACGTAGCAGATTGTCCTTATGCAAGTACTTAGAGCCTGTTTACGCTAAAACGGATCCAAACGGATCCGTACCGAAACGAGCACAGATAGACTTTCCGTTTATACTGAAACTGAAGAATCTGTACCGATATGGATCCGTAACGATATGGCTCCCTTATATGTGCTAGTTTGGGATCGCTTTCCAAAGTGTATCAGTTTGGATCCTTTCCCATCGAGGCCCAGTGCAATCGGCTGGAACGGATCCAGGAAAGTGTACTGTACGTAACAGTTAAAGGGTAACAGTTAAATGTTATGTAGCTACTTATAGTCAGGAAATCGTGGGAGACGATGTAATAAGGTTAGTGACGAATCGCGACATGCCAATACTCCATTTAATTCCTGTCCTTGACCTGCGTGTAGCGCATTGTAATTTTAACGGCATTTGTAACATCAATGCAGTTTGAAGAATCTGTCCATCTTCCTTCCATTAGGCCCTGCAAAATCATTAAAACGAGGTCAGGATGACGCTGTACGTATTGCTGCTGGAAGTGAGTGTGGCCTTACATTTGACGAGTTCTCAGATCTGCAGGAGGGTGACAAAATCCATTGCTTAAAAGTAATTTCCAAAAAACAACTAGTCAAATGGACAGACTAAAGTGAAACTTTACATTAGCAATGTGGAGCGGATATAATGTCATCACGTCCTAGAATGTGGAGTTGGAAGCCTGTTATTTTATCTAGAATGGTTAACGATACTATTTACTTTACGTATCGTAACTAGTAAAATTGCCCTCGTAGTCTTGAGAATTTATACAAGTCTTGACAATTTATACAGGAAAGGTAAATGGTAATGCAGTGTGACTCGTTCAATAGTAGTGTGGCCACAGAATGTTATTGTTCATCCGACAATCGGCAAGCTGCTAGTAAATAGTACTTCAGTCATGTTTCCTCGTGTAAACGGACGGAAAAGATGGGATAGATGCCAAATAGGCAAGGATGGGGTCAACGAATTATCCAGAGCTGAAGATGCTTTGAACGTTGGGCTTTGACCTTTTGTTTGTCAGATTTTGCACGCTTTCTTTGCCAACCGTAAAAACGAACAAAATGGGAAGTTTCTTTGTGATTTTGTTGAAGTATATCAAGCAAACAACTTATGAGAAAGATTTGTAACCCAAACAGATTGAGGCAGCGTCGCCCGTTTGTCCAGATACTTTTATCTTGATGGGGCAAAAGGGGTGTGGAAACCAGTGCGATCCACAGACTTACGATCATAGAAATACGATAATTATCTCTCTCTGGTTATAAATACAAACTAGCTCTATATTACGCGTTCTGATCTGGAACCGATCCTGTTCCAACGCAAAATAGTGTGGTATCAATCCCAAGCAAAACGCCCGCAAAATTTTGGCGCCAGTCAATTTTGCTCGTGTAAAGGGTGCCTTTATTGCTTCACTTTCTATTTTATACATCCTGCAATTGCAAGGTTCTATTCACGACCAATCGCTCTTCTTTATAACCATCCTTCGTACGTTCTTTAGCAAATACTGTACGTTATAATCTCATCCCAAGGTACCGAAGATCGCGACGAGCTATGTAGTTGGAAATGTTTTCCGTATTTCTAATTTGAAGGCAAGGCTAAAGACGCTACAGTTGTCTGTAAACAATAAATAATAACGTAGTGGAGAAGCAAATGCAGGAATGGGGAAAGAAATACCGATGACGGCATTGAAGGTTCCAAAGAAGATTAAACCCGTTGTCTAGCAGTGAACAGAGTAGACCACAAAGGTCTTACTGGGTGAAAGCTAAAACCAGACGGAAGAAAAAAAGATTTCCAAACCGTACGTTATGTATACTCGGTGGGTAGATGTAACAAAGCTGCACGGCGTTTGTATAGCATCTCCAAACATGTTACTCGTTTATTATTATTAGATGTTAAAAAAGCGAGATGTTAAAAGCATTATTTAAGCATATTATTTCTTATTTTGTAATAACAAAAGTGAGGCTAATTCAATACAACTAAACTTAATAACAAAAGCTGTGCTTTAGCTGGTTCTTATTTAGATTGCCTACTAATTTTGGCCAGAGCGCATTGATTTCTGCCGTACCTCACCGAAAGCCTTGCACTTGCTTCTCTTCATATGAAAAGCATGAAAAACAGAAAACAAAAGTACAGTCCCAAAGTTAAAGAGGTAAGATGAGGACACACGATTCTGGCGTCATGGCACATCGACAGAGTACGTATCACAGCAGAATCGGTTTCCCCTTTTAAACGCCGCCCTCATATAAATGCCATTCTTTAGTCAACGCCGCATTCAGAAGTCAACTCAAAAAGAAATACGGTATTGAGAAAGGCGACGTTAGCAGGGCAACACCACTGCTGACAGAAAGATCGGACCGAAGCAAACACAACGAAATTTGAAAACGTTCAATCTATCTGTGCACTGTGGACGGTTACAAATGTAGTTAACACAGAGAGATAGCAATGAATTAGAATAACGTCAATTCGCGTCAAATTAAACTACAAGACACGTTCACTGATAAGTTTAATGCATTAATTATGCAGTTGAGCACCCTTCGAGGCACTAATTACAACTGTCTGGATTGCTTCCAGGCTGATCATGCATCAAAATTGATAGGGACAGTCAATCGACAAACCAAGTAGTTGGACCCTGTACAGAGCTAGTCTTGGAAACCTACAATTTTTAATAAAAGCTAACCCCTACCGTCAGCAGAACGCCCCCACTGGTACCCGGACTGTCTTAAGTAACAGTGACTATTTGACCGCAGACGGACAGGCCCAAAAATATACTAAATGGCTGGCAGTTAGGGTTTACCTAAATAGTACTGTAATCAAGTTTCGTTCCTAATGACAAGCTTTTCCAGTACCCTAGGTGGCGGAGATTTGGTTGGAAAAACGATTACTTATAAACTGTTTCTTAAAACAATCAAAGCGCACCTGTGGCGAAGTCTCGATCAAGTATTGCTCTTATGATACGACATTTGCTGTAACCTTGCATTTGTAACTTCTGTTCACATTAAGTAAACATTTTTTATCGAAGATTTACGAAATGCCTAGGTTCATGAGCAACACAGACCTAAAAGTTAAATTTTTGTTCGCATGTAACATCTCTAATACGAAATAGGGGCTTGATCCCTGCAACTATATTGAGTCAACCAAATCTGACATTTGCCACACACACACCCCCGAAAAACCCCACCAGCCGCCACTGATCCTGATTGGTTCTTCCAATGAGGACATACTCTACTCCATTAACGCCAATTGGTTCTTCTCATGATGGGATGATGATGGGCTGCACTCGGAAAACAATCGAATTTCCACTCAACCAAAGCATTGTGGTACAATTGTAGGGTTACTAACAAGTTCACACTCAAACGACTTGGATAACTCCGTTCATTTCTTTTACAAAGGAATTAACCGTGAGTTAAAAATGACCGGCACGTGGTCAACGCTCTTCGACCACATTGTGCGCATGCGTTTTGAAAACTGCTGGACATTTAGTAAATTTTTATGCCTGACCTGCTACCGGTCAAATATTCACTGCGTCTACATAAAGCTTTAACTCGATCAGAACGAAAAACTATTACAAGTGTATGTCTACTTCTAACAACGCTAAATGCAGCTTTTCTTGCTTTCATAGTCATTGCATTGTGTTCATAATCATTCCTGTATTCCAAACTTGCAAACTCAGGTATTTCCTTGGCTACCAACCTACAAATCCCTAATTTTGTCACTTAGCAGTTCCCTACTAGTGCAAATTCAACACCTAAATCAAGCTGCACACAAAACATGAAATCAACGTGACATCGAAACAGTAAGACAGACAAAATAACTAAAACATGTATACTGGAGTATATCGTCGACTGACGTGTGTTGAGTTACTTTGTTGCAAGCCCAGCAGATGATTTCATTGTTCCATAACTGTCTCCTTGTCTTCCTCATCTTTTCCCTCTTGGTCTTCACAAGTGATAGCAATCACTCGCTCTTTTGGCATTAAAGCAGGATTTCTTGGAATCTGCACCTCCAATGCACCGTCAGATCTTACTTTAGAGTGGACAGCATCCATGTCACTATCCCTTGGAAGATTAAAGCTGCGGTGGAACTGCTTGTGGTGAATATGTTCACCATGTTCTCCAGTTTCCTGGATTTCTTGACGCCCATCAATTGTCAGTCTTCTTCCATTGACCTTGACAGTAATCTCTTCTGGCTTGTAGTTGCCAATAGGGAATGTAATAGTGTACTTGTTATCGTGCTCTTGGAGCGCACCACTGACAAGATCAGCTTTCTGTTCTAATGCCTTTTGACGGTAAGCCTCCACCTGGAGAATCCCTTCATTGCTCACTTTTGATGTCAGTGTTTTCTGATCCACATCATCAGGCAAGGGATAAATTCGTTTGAATTCCGAGGTCTCAAATCCATTATCCCCCTCTCGGTGATGTCTACCATGAACAACCAACGAGTTACCTGGAAAAGAAAATAGTACATTTTAAATAGAAAAAATGTGCACGACTCCACATGAACTCCGACGGCGATCAAGATGTTGCGTTTTCACCACAATACAGACACAAATCGGCTTGAGCGTTGGGATGGTACATCGGTTGACTAAACTTGACTGTTGTCAGCGTTGCGAGTTCCAATTCTTCTCGCCTCCCATTAAGGGCAGCTACTGCGGCAACACTCTACATCACTTTCTTAAAATGGCGGGAAAAATTCTCCATGAAGGGTAGTGAGATCTTCCATGCTTTGACACGTACCAACGTGCCGTTTGATTATGCAAAATAAAAATAAAGGCTTCATCTGCGTGAACCAGGTAGTACCAAGCAAACAAATTAAGTTATTGTGGTTTCTAGTAGCACATTAAATTCATTTCGGGGCTAATGACAATTTGAATGCATAGCACGAAATGCGATTGAATGTACGGTCTGTCACGTCTTTGTTTCAGCATAAAAATACAACTGACACTGGCATAAACAGCCTTTCGGTGGCTCGTAATTAGAAACCCTTTAAATTACCGCGACGTTTTAAGCGCGAACTTTACTACTGTAAATTTTCAAAAGATACGGCATGACATACTTGTCTTTACTCCAACCCAGCTAGTACAATGCCTGAAAATTTTTGTCTTACCAAGTAAAGCAGTAGGATTCTGTCGCATTGTCATTAAACTTGAAAGTCAAACCGGACGCGTCAATATGCAAATCAGCCCAAGACATGTTCCATTAGCTGCACACTAAGTTACTACTCGTTGACGTCACTGAGTACAGTGCTATTCCACAGCCACTTGACTGAACATGGCCACACCTCCTTACTCCAGGTCAAAAGACGGTTCCCCAAGTACAAACAAAAACCAAAAAACAGTATGAAATAACAGTTTAACCGCGATAAATTTCGCAAAAAATTATTTAAAACTAAATCGGCCAATTCACTAAACAGATACCGCTTATTGGGCACCTACCTTCGACTTTCAGGTGAATTTCTTCTGGCCTGTAATGGCGAACATCCAAGGAAACTGTGAACTTATCATCATCCTTTTTCGATGCTTGCCGCTGATACTGTGCCTCTCTTCTCGCGACAGGATAATACGGTGGATGTCTGTGTGCTATATACCTTGGTCCTGGTTCTTCCAATAATCTGTATCGCGACGGTGGGAATGTTAAATCCAACAGATCACCAAAAACTGACTCAAGCGGATCCTCGAAATGTGTTGGAATATGGATAAAAGCCATCTCTCTGCACTTTTAAGAGAATCAAAAGATTTCACTCAAACTTGAAGACGGGTCTGAACTGTCACCTTTGACTCGTGCAACTGATCCTACAGCAGTGGATACCTGTTTAAATACACAATGTTGATGAATATTCTAGACTGATCTCGTCCTCAAATGTTGATGAATATTCTAGACTGATCTCTCTTCTATTGTTAACTAGGGGAACCCCCACTATTTGTTTATGTCACGGGTGCTTCTCTCCAATAGCTAAAATGAAACCAAAGCCTGTCTTTATTGCAACAGGTGAAACGAGGTCATAGCAAACCAGACTTAGCGTTGATCGGCTGTCATTACAATTTTCTGCTCTGGCTAACGTAATAGCAATAAATTTCCGTTCAAACAACTATTTTGGGTTAGAGGAACAATTTGGATGACAACAGGCGAAACGTGTATTGAATAACCACAATTTAACCTTTTGAGGCCGATCGATGAACTGTAGGGATACCAAATACTGAAACAATGCGACATGTTACGACAGGTACTGGGAGTGGGCACACAAAAGAAGGAGACGACTTAAGTCTTCCCAGAAGCATTTTATCACTAGAAACCCCTTATTTTTGTGTTCATTCTGTCCGGTCAAATTTACCATTATGTTGTCACTTGCTCGGAATAGCTAAATGAAACACGAGCATTTATGACCACTATCAATTGTTAGCGTATATGAATTGTCAATTACCTCGATATTTTTCAATGGTTTTATGATAAACAGTCGACATTTAAAATTGCGATCATCCAAGGAACAGTGAGGGGAACAGTAAATCTGTTTTGCTTTTCCAAAGTTTAAATGACCCAACACAAGACTATGGTGTTTCGAACCCACTTTTTATGTATGACGGCCTCTGTGTTCACAGAGACAAACAACCTGACAAGTCAATTTCCACATTAGGATAAGGTCAGAATGACTTCAGTGCAAGTTTGAACTGCCAATAAACGTGTAATGAATGGCCTCAAGGGAACTCCCTGAAAACGTGCTTAAAGTCATTAGAGGTTCACAGAAAAAAATTCTATCATTCTTGGAGACCACGTGTGCATATCGTGACCTTTCTCTGCAGCATTTGAAAGCATAAAATGTAAAATACAAAATGTAAGTGACGGAATTAAATTTGCCCAAGTACGTAGATGCTTTTTTTCCTCTTGAAAAGGTAGGCAAAGTTTTTTTTTAACCCTCTGTTCTGTAGCAGTAACATGCAGACTCCAAGGCAAATTAGTGATTCCTTATACGCTGCACTTATGAGTATTCCAGTGACAGTCAAAAGTTTTGGATAAGTTAGTTTGGATAGTGGCATACTTTAACCTCCGTTTGTGAAAAGCGGAGACTGACGACTGTTATATACGTCTAGAGCCTTCTAGAAACATTTCTGACGCAATGTTTACACCAAGCTTCCAAAAGTTTCCTTTCCATCTATTTCCTTTTGTAAGCTTCTGGAATATTCTATTGTCTTCTGTAGTATTCTATATGGTTCTAAAGGTTCTTTGTGATTGTGGGTAAGCTTCTCAAACCTGTATAATCAGTTGCTTCACAGGAATTTGGTTGCTTTTTAAATAAGACGAATGAGTTTAAGTTTTGATAGTTAGTAGCTTAGTGATATCTCAAGCTATAAAGATATTTATTATTAAAGGGTACACTGGTTTTGTATATTACAGTATGCTGAAGTTCTCCATCTAGGTAACATCTCTCTGCTTGCCACTAGAGAACCTCATTAACCCTGGAAGCGTTTTTTGGATTACAATGTGACAGATACGACAACGACCGACGAAATGAGCAGCCTTGATAACAGCTCAGGAGGAGGGGTACTCTCATTACGGCTTGACAAGGGAGTCGAGTCGGTTTGAGGGTCTTGGCAAATGCTACCAAATGACCTAATTTAGAGAATTAACACTTTCACTTGGGGGCATTTTAAGTAAATATTACCCTTTGGAGGTACTCCTTATTAACTGTTGAGTTGAGATTGGAGATTATGACGAAAGCCATGATTTTGTTTTTTTCAAATGAACTAAATCCATCGCACAACGGAGGAATTTGTCAAAGAAGCAGAAAGTGAGCTCAAAGAAAGCGTTTTAATCATGACATTCAACAAATATAGGTGTCGAGGACACAACAATACACCACGTCGAAGGTTTGGATTGATATTACTTGATAATTCACTATGAAGATAAAAATATTACAAATTGTAAGTATATGTACAATAATATGATTTAAAAAATGCGACATTAAACTAATTACAACTGACAAATAATTGAAAACAACATATGTCATAAGAATCAACAAATATAGGTCTATTGGTTTAGATTAAGGGAGGGGCGCGGGAGGCGATTTCTAGCCCCATTAGTATGTTATACACGCTTTTATCAAATGTTTACTGGATGCTACCAAATGGCATGATTTTGGCGATTGTACTACTATTTGGGAATTATTGTATAATATACAATTATAAAATTTTGGCTTTGGCCCTCTTCGAACCTGACGGGACCCCCCCGTCAGGCAATAATGGGAGTACCCCTGGGAATACCAAATACAACTTCTGCATATTCGGAGTATTTATTTTTGTATTGGATATGAACCGACGTCGTTTGATCTATATGTGTTTAAGTATTCAGCGCAAGAACATGTCGACAGGGTAGTACAGTAGATATGGAAGGCACGGCGTTGTTTGCCTGGGGTAGAAATTGATAAGATATCACAACTAACAGTTTGGCGTGTTTACTTAAACTTCAAAAACATGCAAACATACAGTGGCGAAGCTAGCTGTCATGCTGATTGCGCTAAGCAAGACAAATTATTTCCAAACATGATATTTGTTACCAACAGAGTAACGGATATTTGGATTTTAAAGTTGAGAACGTTTAAAACTTTACGTTTTTGTGTCGAGCCCCCATTCTCAATCGATCTTCAATACTTGAACTGTGAGTTTCCCTATATCTTACCGGGCAACCCCCCTAAAATTTCTTGTCGGCAAATTCAGTAAGAAAGTAGAATTTTGTCGGTAAATTGAAGGTAATAGTCATTATTTTGGCGAGTTTGTACATGTAGAAAACGCAAGAAAAGAATTCTCAGGACAGACTCGAAGTACGTAATATAAATACGTAATACAATTTAAAATAAAGAGATCCCATATGCCTGCCGCATATCATGAAATTTAATGATAACATTGATTGCAATGATCATTACTGTCATTCCATTTGTATAATTTAATCTCCCAATGCTTCAGTTATTCGGACAAGATACGTCGTATGGCAATAACTAGGCAAAAATCTATATCACTGTATTGCTGTAATCCAATGTTTCTTCGTTGCATCACTCAGTACGCCGTCTGATGTTCCTTCTTGGAATGAAAAGCTTTGGGACTAAATATAGGCTAATATTCATTTCAATGTAATGATCTCTGATCTTAAGTTTAGTTGACTCATTTTTTGCTGCTGTAGTAGGTAAACATGTGATATAACTTTGGCAAATGTTCAGTTAGAAAACGCAAAAAAAACCAACTGAAATTCCGTGTCAGTGGGCTGCAATCTGATGTTGGATGACAATTTTCGAAGCACCCAAAGTAGGAAGTACCATAGGGACTTTTTAGAAATAGCAAGAGCATTGCGTATAAGACAGAAGTAGCCCCCAAAAATCCTTTTGCTTTGCTGCTAAACGACGAAAGTTGGATGTACATGAAAATCATGCAGCCCTTAACTGGGACGACGCACGCCACATTATAGTGGTGCGGCCAGAAATAGGAGTGCAGCGAGTAACCGACGAACTTAACGACATG
>JANTCA010000678.1:0-12528 GCA_024741275.1 Chironex yamaguchii
TTTAAGTATGATTTTAGCGTAATGTCGCAAATTTTCAAGGCGATTTTCAAGTTTTGTACCACAAAAAGATTGTTCAAGTATTAGGTTTTACTGTATAAACAACTAGCATCTGAGAAACCCTTGCTTGTCTAGACAAGAATACAATGAAGTTACTTGGTCCCTTATATTGAGCACTATATTTATTCATCAGCATTGAATTGATTAATTTTGACTTATAAAACTGTAGTTTTCAATACAGCTCTATTAACAAGTTATGAAAATATGATTTAAATGAATTGCAATTAAACATATAAACAAGAAATTGTTTATTTTCTCAAACATCTCGGCAGTAACAGGAATAAAGTGGTAGCAGTGCAATGAAATGGACGTCTTATGTAATCAAGGTGTGCAATAGTGTGCTTTTACGGAATTCAATGTAATAAAGGCTTCTTAGAATGTTTCAAGAATGATTTTGCATCAAAAGTCAGTTTGGTGAGAAGCAAATAATTTGATTATTGTCGAATGAATAGCTGCAATGACTAAGAATGTTATCCTGAACTTCGTGTATTTCTCTGCCCAATTGGCTCCGTATGTGTAGTCTAGCCTGGAAAGGCTCTGTTGTCAAACCTGCATCAACTGAAAATGTGTAACTTGTAAGTTTAATGCTTGGTTAAAATGGTATTGATGCTCCATTCTGTGTTTCTGAATGAAAGGATTCTTTGTCAATTTAAAGTTACTGACTGTGACTGTGACAAGGTGATACTGTTACAATAAAGACTTATTCATACAAGATAAAACTCTGATCGAACTTATTGACATAATGTCAATTCATAGACATTATAGATTCGATTAGACTTGATTTTGCACACTCTTAAGTTGTGACTTGAAACTGCATATGATATGCTACAACCCAGAAGTCTGTGGTGCATGCGAGAACAAGGTTTCCTGGTTTTCAAGCCAGAAATGAATTAAAATTCATGTCTTGACCAAAAGAGACATGTTTCCAAGTTTACATATTGGATCACAGATCATTCGAAGTATGGCCTACACCTCCCATAAAGATCTATTACACTTTGCCAGGACACTACAGTACCTATTACCAGGCCTATTTGGCTTTAGGGTAGAATACTGTAAAACAAAAAGTGCATAAACAATAATTTTACTGAGTTTCAATGATTCTAATATGTCACACTGACAAAATGTTACATCAAAGTCTGGCAGTTTCAATTATGTGAGTTGGAGTCATTGTGTATGGAGAAGGTAAATTCCTAATTCCATTGTGTTAAGGACTTTACTCTTCCTCTCACAACTTGGTAGATACCTTGTTTTAAAATGGCTTGTTCTTTAAATGTTAAGCAGCCTGTAGTATTGAACCATTTCTTTTCTATAATAATGTATTGTTTGCACATTTTGATTTTCTTCAGAGGGCAAAAGTAGAATCCCTTCAATTGACGATAGAAAAGAAGGATAAATCTATGAACAATTTAAGAGAAAAATCCAGAGTGAAGAAAGATAATATGGATCAGCAGGTGTGTCAATGAGTTAAATCGTATTGCTTTTTTTAATCATACTTTTTAATAAGTGTTAGGTTTGATTGTTACAACTTTCATCTTTAACTATTTTCACATACCTGTTTGGTTTAGTCTCAGATTTACAAATAATAACAAGAAGCTGGACTTCTGTGTGGGCATCCTCTTTATTCCATGTCGTGTATGATTACAACATGCTCACTCGCCTCTGGGGTTGAAGTACAGGGTATCAGTAAATATATCACTTCCGTTGAGTGGTGTATTGGGCGGGAATATGCAACACATATGTAAACAACTGCTAGGACACTACAATACCTACACCAGCTAAGTCTGTGCCTGCAGAATTCTTAGGTAGTGATATAAAAGCATGCTTTGAGTGTAGGTAAGGCTGAGAGAAATATTTTTATTGAAAATGTAATTTGTAAGAGATGTAATGGGTTGTTGATTTGACCCTTTCAAAATGGTGTTATCAATGTGAGTTCAAATTGTATGCTCCTAGAGGGATTGAACTGCATATGTCTTAGCATGCGCCAGAGCATGTTTTGTGTATTGTGCTACACTCAGTAAATTCCAACGTTATTATTATCAAATTATGTTCTTTTCTGTTTGTTAATATAAATTTATTATGTATGTATGTTTTCCTGTTCAAAATTTAACAGTTGTTGTGTTCCACAATGCTTCTTTGTCTTGACAATTTTACACAGAAATCAGAGCAGTGCCTTTTACGGAAAACGGTTGAACAACAGTTACAGATCATTGCAGAGCTGCAGCAACAGTTATCTGTGAGTTCTCTTAATCTTTTATGTAATCTGTGATTTTTCTGCTCAGTTCCACTTTTGGGCGTAAAATATTTAAAGTAGAAGAAATCCAAGCTATGTTTTCACCACTGTTGGAAGAATTTTGGGCTCTGTGTTACACACCAAGAACAATACAATGATTAAAATATTAAATACGAAAACTACAACGCAACTTGAAATATATTGTTTAATGGCCTTTACTTGCCACACTAAAATTTTCCATCTTTACAGTAGTCCCAGCTCTTTCTATTATTTTCCTTATGGGTAATGGATTATGGTAAGTGGATGATGAGCAGTTTACACACAGTTTGATTAGGGCACCGCTCCTCATTACATTGTTGTTTTTTAATTTTCTGCTGTTTGGCTAAAATTTCCAGTTTTTGCTACTTTTTTCTTACTAGTTGCTGTAAGTGCACTGTCTACTTTTTATTCTGTATGGTGGTATTTGTATAAAAAAAGCATGACCCCAATTTGTTAGACTAGGTAGCATTCATTATGCCCACTACCTCATAACATGATCTTAATTGTACGTTTATTCAATTGAAATTCATAGTTTAGTCATCTTGGTTTTTACAGAAGATTGCATAAGTTGTTTATCTGGGAAACGTTGGAAGCCTTTCAAATGTTCTTTCTTTCCAACTAATTATCTAGCCTGTTTAATTTGAGTTTAGTTACCTTCGTGTGATGCATTTGTGCAAGAACATCATGTTTTCTGTCACAAACTTAAAATTAGTTCAAATTTAAATTTTCGTAGGAGCGAACAAGGAGACTGGATGTATTGAAACAGCGAATGAGAAGGGAGCATCAAAAGGTACACCTTACCTTCTGTTTTGGTGATAATTTTTAATTGTCATTATTTTTTAGTGTAAAATTATGCTTTACTGTTTGCCAGATTCTGTTTATCCTACACAATAAAGCATAATTTCAAACAGTCAAGCATAACTTTTTTATTTTGTAACGGTTTGGAACTTAGTACAAAGTAGATAGAATCCTCCTAGGTAAGGGCGACCTAAGGCTACTAGCAGTGGTCACATTAAAGACAGATAACGGTGAACATTAAACATGAAGAATTGGGGGAGTGAATTTAAGAGCAAAGAAATGCAAGCGAATAAACGGTTCTTGTATAGTGTTCTACGACGATTTGGAAGTTTCTATAATTTTGTTGAGAGTTGAAAGCAAATCTAGTAGATCGTCTAGAAACACGAGCATCTCTAAAGCAATGTTCATCTAGTTACTTATAGAAAAGGTATAAAGAGAACTAGAACCTTATTTGAATGATATATTATGGTTCATCGCACTACAAATTGAACATTTGTTTACGACAGTAAGCTGGTGCACTTGTTCAGATGTAACAGTATTACTTGATGCCGAGGTGAATGGTAAGAAGAGATACATAATAGCCTCGGGAGTCAGGAAACTGATGGAACGTAAAAGTGAGCCAACTTTCATTGCTGCCGATTTGCGAAATAGTCTCCATCTATGCCCTTGAGGAAGAGTCACACCGAGGAGACAGCTAGAGTGGTTCTTTTGTAACTCAGAACAATCTATCATGACAGGCGATATGGATAGTAGAAAGAAGTTTATTCTTTGAAAAGTTTAAACATTACGAGCAAATTTAACAACAGATGGAAGTCATACTCAAAATGAACAGCCATCTTAACTTGAAAATTCTTGACTTTATGGACTCAGTGGAAGCCATATAGACATGAGCTATATCATGACATGGGTAACAAACACAGCGCGCTGTGGCGCCAATTCTCAGGACATCTCGATCCCTGTCACCAAGGACGTCCGCACTGAGGAAGAATAGCTGTACCAGATCATTTCCAGTAGCCTGAGGATGGGAGAAGTGTCTCTGAAATGTCTATCTAGCCATCTTAACCTTGTCGAACAAGTCGTCGGATTTATTTATCGCAAGAATAGTATAGAGTAGTATCAGCGTAGATAGCTAACTGACTGATATGTTTCCTTTCTTGTTTATGATTGGCTAGTTTTGCTACATGTTTTGTATAAATAGGTTGCCATATACATATACTTTCCTTTCTGACGTTTCATACTCTGAAGAGTATCGGACGAAAAAAGCTTTTAAGTATGATTTTAGCGCAATGTCGCAAATTTTCAAGGCGACTTTCAATTTTTTTACCACAAAAAGATTCAAGAAAGGAAGTGGAGCCTAGCCTTTTCTAATACGAATTTTTTAAAGGGAGAGTTACAATGAGAAAAACAAAACAGGGTAATGGGGCATTACCATAAAACTAAAATTTAAGATAGCGATAGCAATATTGGTCGATCTCTCATTATTTCTAACGTTTAAACTCTACTGAGGATTGAAGAGATTGGAAAGTCTCGCAAATGTGTAGGATGACCTTTCGCGTCAACATTTTTTTCGATGGTGGATTGTACACCATTGATGCCTCACCCCATTTTGTTGCGCCCTACATGCTCCTCCTCGGATTAATGAAACGATGAGATGTTTTTCCATAATACATAACCTATGAGACATAGCTCTCTTAAACGAGGTATGCAGTTGTATGTTGGAGTAGGAGGTTCCTATGAGCCTGATTGGTTTCTTTAAAACATAAAGACAGTATTGGTCTCAAAACGATCAACGAAGTTGTTTAGATACTATGATCTCTCGAATTCCGGATTTCCATGGTTACAGTTGTTGGGTTGTTACATGTTTCAAGTACTCCAGTTCGACAAAGTACAATAAATTTTGCTCATACAATTTGGTCGGTTTGTATTACATGCTTGTTCATTTGTTTCGGGTGTTTAAAGTGGATGCAATGTGATGCTATGAATTTGTTTCTTGCTATCATCACCTTGTTTAATACTCCTTATTGCAGCGTGGATCTAATGAATCCTTGAGTGATTCATCCGACGACAGTTTTGTTGACGATGTTGACAAAGGCTCGGTATCACATGAATCACAGGTATTCTCGTTAAATTACTTGTAACGTGGACACAAATGTAGCTACATAATGCGTCACACAGTGCTTTGATATGTTTTTACACTGGTTATAATTTAAACACTAGGTCGTCATTGCCTTTCAAGATGTCTTCCTTTAAAAACTAAGTAAGTTGCACTTTGCTCCAAAAGACGGGAAACTGAAATGTTTATTTATGATGGCATATTCATATTGACATATAAACATGATTGTTGTGTTAGTCATGGCTAATCTGTGGATGGACAGTTTTACTCTAGAAAGGGAGAGTTATAGGCTTCCTTCATGTTCAGTATTCATCTTGGCATTTACTTTTGTCTCTAAACATACATTTTCAACATTTGAGTTCGAGTCATAGTTTATAGGATACTATCATACTTGCAAGATCAGTCATATTATGAAATTATAAATTTGCAGGAGGAAGCGAGATGGATCAGAGAAAGTCTGTTCCTTGTAGCTTTGAAGTTTTTATATTTTATAAGATCTGTATACAATCATTTATTTTTATGTTTTCAGTTGTCTGAGACAGATGCAGATGGCATGTACAGTGAAAAATATGAGCAATTAATGAAGGAGCACTTAGAGCTGGAAAGAGCGTATATGAAATTACAAGAATTGATTGGTGGGACAATGGACCCAAGGAGAACTGAACTGGTCAGGTGCTATCTTTAAATTCTATCATAATAGCAGAGTTATTGACCAAATGTTAATGGTAACAATCGAACTTATTGGGAGGTGTAATCGATTAAAAAATAGGACACAGTGGATAGATAAATAATTAAATGAACGAGTAAATAAACAGATAGATAGATAGATAGATAGATAGATAGATAGATAGTTAGACAGACAGATAGATAGACAGACAGATAGATAGACAGACAGTTAGACAGATAGACAGGTAGATAGATAGATAGATAGATAGATAGATAGATAGAGAGACAGACAGACAGACAGACAGATAGACAGGTAGATTGATTTTACTCTCACTTTATATTTAAGTCGATCTGTTAACAGTCTTGTATTTTTTATAGGAACGGGATACTTACCAATCGGATCTTCTTGTGGCGCAGGCGCAAATTGTGGATCTTGAAACTCAACTTCAGAAACTGAGTGAAACAAAGGTGAGTTGATATTGTTTGACATGTGCCCACTCTTTTCTATAGTAAGTGATGTTGAATGCTCAAATCAATTTCACGTCATTATGCTATTTATTTTTATCTCTTAAAGGAACAGATCTACAAGTATAATAGGACTATAACTGTGAATTTTCATTTTTACGTGTATTTGGGGGAGCAGGGTTTATATTTTAACGTTAATAGTACGAAACAGGTAAGATGGGGACCTCTCAAAAACTTCTTCGGAATCAGTTTCCTTGTTTCTTTTCTCAACTTAGTTACTCCCAGGTCTTCCGTTAACATTGGAAATTGTATTCCTTAAGACAATTTGTGAGATACCCTTAACATTCCCAGTTTGTTAATTGTAACGGTGTAATCTAAAACGTCCTTATAATCATCAACTCAATGTACCAATAAATTGCAAACATGCAGATTTATCATTATAGCCAGCCACAATGGAGTCCAATTGGTGTAAAATGATCAAAATAGTCCCATTTCCTGTCTTTTAGACATCAAAGGCGTACATAGAAAGCCTAGAAGACGAAAGAAGGGAACTAGAAATCAAGGTAAGGGCAAACTATCGATTGTTATCTGTAAATTTCCTTTCTTGTGAACTCTAAACCTCTTTCTTTGACATTTTTGTTTACTATACTTCAGAGCAGCATCCAGGCTGCAGCCCTGCGATTTTGTAACAAAAACAAATAAGTTTTCTTTTCTATTAAAAAGACAACACAATATGGTGATAGACATATGTACTTTCAAGCTATTGGCTTTGTCATCATTTTAATTAAACTTTGCTTTAAAATGGACGTCGATGCTGAGGTAGAATATTTTAATTACAAGACTGTGACAATGGTAAACATTCAATATTGAGATTTCAAACATCTCTCGACACTTCCCGTCAAAGATATCATTCACTTGGTCTTAATGAGTTTGTGAAAAATTTATAAAATAGCTAACCAAGGAGCACTGGCTGCGATTTCAAGTGGTAGACATTTGTAAGTTGCTTTGTGTAATCCAAGATACCAGAATAGGGCGAACTTTTCAAATGGAAGACTTTAAATGTCCTATTTGAGATCAAAAATGGTACGGAATGGATTCAAAAGTTCGACGAGATTCGCGACAGCAGAACAGATAATTCATTCTTCATTTACTTTTTCTGCGTAACAGGCACCCAAACTTTGAAAGATTTGTTGAAAATTTGTTGAAGATTTGTTGACAATTTGTCGAAGATTTATTGAAAATTTGTTGAAGGAAATCGGGTAAACAAGAACAATTAAGAAGTGGGCCCATGTTGCTTTTCTTCTATTTACGAGTATATTACTTTGAAATTTCTATAAAGTTAGTGTTTTACGTGTTACTAGATTGTAGGACTATTCCTAGGTAGTAATTTGAGTTATCGGTTGGTGAACAAAATTTGACAAAAGTTGTAAAACATGTAAATATTTAGAAGGGTGTGCCCTTAAAGATGTGATTGACGTACTTTGAAATTGTAGAGATCAAACATTTCCACTCTGATACAACTAGTGTACTTCTATTATTCCGCGTGCTCGATACTAGGTCGACCACTTTCAAATTCTTTAGCAATCCCTTCATCATCTCTTGATCGTTTCTCTCGGTTTTTTCGAAACGTTTTATGTTTTTAGACGTTGAAGTCTCACCGTTGGCATAGCAGGTAAAATGTACGAGAGCTTCAAATGTTTTCCGATTTTGCATCGTAGTCATAATCAGAAATAGCGATGATGAACAGTCATTAGTTCATGTTGGTTTGTTACTGTATAGAAGCAAGCTAAGAATAGCTAGAAACTGTTTTTATATTTTTCAATACATCTTATAACGATAAATGTTATTTTCTCTATGTCTTTATTTCAGGTCTCAAGTGTTGAATTTGATTTAAAGAGTAAAAATAACAAGATAAGTCGACTTAACGATGTAAGTTTGTATTTTCAGTGCTTTTTCATAACTTCTTATTGAAAGGTAGCGACTTTAATATCCGTCATTTACTTTGATATCATAAAAATATCATATGATAAAAATTAAGATCACTTAGGTGGCCGACTTGCTTGTACAAGCTGGTATTCATTTTTGTAGAGAAACGTAGTTCAAGCAGTGGGTTTCAAATAGGAGAATTTGAATAGCTACTATTCAGAAGGTAATGGTACAGATACAGACAGTAACACATCTTTTTGCGGCACAAAACTTGAAAATCATCTTTAAAATTTGCGACATAGCGCTAGGAACATACTTAAATACACTTTTTGGAGTATGAATCATAAAAAAGAAACACGTTCTGAAGAACGTCGGCCGAAAAAAGCTTTTAAGCATGTTTTTAGCGCACTGACGCAAATTTTCAAAGCGATAGGCAGTGATCAGGAAGTTGTAAACTATTACATCTTTGCCCTTTAAATGGTTTATTGAACCGTATTATCGGATGCTGAATTAGCAAGAGCTTAGAAAATTATACTCAGTTCAACCGCCAATCCTATTTACCGGCTTAAAGATTAGATGTAAAGATGTCCACAAAATCTATGTTGAAAATTTATGTGAAAAGGGATAATAATGACAGCAACTCAAATTGTCATCCACTTGTGATATGTTTCTGTGAAGATATCCAGGGGAATACGTTATAGAAATATCATTCCTCGCTCTTCTCCCGGCCTTGACGTTCGCTTCCACAATCTTCTTCTTCAGTAAGACTTCATTCCTTGAAGTCTAATGTTCATTTTTACTTCAGTGTGGCCACTGTTATTACTCTGGAGTATCTCACACTCGTAGTGGTCTTATGATCTTGAATAAATGCTTCAAAACGTTTCAATGTTGATAAATTGTATTTATTGTGTCAAAATTCTAAGCCCGAAATTTGTTTGTAGAGGAATTTTTTACCATTGGCCAAGATAGCTCTAGCAAAAGTCCTAGATTTCAGTTATAGGCAATTTTCTATTCGTAATAGAGTGACAGTTTATGTCATTTTTTATAATCTGCTAGATAGTTGTAATCAACTGCAGCCCTGTCACCTCAAGTAATTATCTACGAGCGAGTACTGCTTCTTAGCAAAGACCTAAATCATATCGTGAATTTGTTAACTTTACCGAAAAATTAAATTTAATGCAAAACCTTGAATAAGAACAGTACATCAAGAAAAATATGGGTTTATTGGTAGAAAATGGTGCCATAATAGCTGCGTTATTTGTATTTCTCTGTTGCAGACCATTAAAGACTTAGAAGATCAAAGAGATTTGCTTGAATTCCGCCTTGCTGAACTTGAAAATTTAAACACTGTAAGAAAGATTTCCTAAAGTAGATTTTGTTTTTTTGCCACCTTTTCATTCTGTATTGTTGATGTGTTTGTTATGTTTTAACTGCCTAGAATGCCAAAGAATTGAGACTGCGAACAGATATAGATTGATTTTGGAGTAACATACTTGTTACATACAGTGTATATTATTCCCCTGTGAGAGGAATTGCGGTCTGAATGAAAGTGGACACCCGTTAATGACTTGTTTGTTATTGGAGATTTGAACCCGCAAGGTGAACCCGTTTGACCTCCATTCCGCAGGTTGCCTCAGTATTACTTATCGAGCCAAGGTAGCTAAACTTATTCACTACATCCAACTCTGTTTCATTTTTCTTGATATCACTGTTTTCATGCTTATATTTTCTAGTTGTTATGTTCTTCCTCTTTTCATTGCTAACTTCCATTCTATAACTAGTTGCTGTTAAATTTATGTGGTTTGTTTGTCAACTCCGACAGTTCTTTCTTGGTTCCAGCAAAAAAGTAAATATCATCAGTGAATCTAAGATTTGCTATTATTCTTCCGCCTATTTTAGCAAAATTTTCAAGTGCATCCATCATAATCTGCTCTAGGAAGATATTGAATGCTCCTGGTGATAACAAACAACCTTGACGTACACCAACACTTGTCTTAAACCATTATCTCATACCACTGCAGTTGATAACCGCACAACTACTTTCCTCATACGTTTAATTAGGTCTAGAATATTAACAGCTATGTTATGCTTCTTCATACTGTCCCAGAGAGCCTCTCGCCGAACCCTATCAATGAGCTATAATGGTTATAGCTCCGTAAGTAGTGCATTTAAGCAGATTCTCTTTCTTCAGAGGTGTTACCATTAGTGTTTGAGTCCACTGTATTGGCCATTCGCCAGTTTCCCAGATTATATTACGGATTATATTACGGATTATATTAGGGATTTTATGCAATGCATTTGTCATGTGTTCTCCACCATTCTCAAGCAATTCTGATGTTATATTGACAAAATCTGCTGATAAGATTTTTTCGGTGATTTAGAGCCTCGTCAATCTCAGTCCTCAGTATGTTGGATTCTTTTTCGTCTTTGTTTGTTCCTTGTCCTCTTTGTTCCAATGGGTTTATGACTTCTGGATCTGTCTCAACTGGATAGTTATATAACTCTTTCATATATTCTGTCCTCCTACATTCAAATTTCTTACGATCAGTAATCACAGTTCCATTCTTATCCTCAACAGCAGTACTTTTGATGTTCTTCTCACTCCCATTTAAAATATTGCTAATAATTCTATACACTTTGCCGGTCCTGTTATTCTCAAAACCTTCTTGCAGGTCAACACATTTCTTTTGAAGGTATTCCCCTGTATCCTTTTTATATATTTGATCACTTCAATGTTTTCACATCGATCTCATGGATAGTCTTCTTTACTGTTGTTCTTCTTGGCTTTTAGACTTCTTCTCTCATCACATTAAAATGTTGTTTGTCATCCAACTCTGCTAAAAAAGCCCATGACATTGAAAATGAAAACAGTAGACTAATTTGTCATATTAAATGCTTATTTATATATCCTTATACTGCACGACCATATTTGGCACATTTAATGTGACGTAATTTGATGTGAGTTTGCCATAACAAACTTTGCATACGTTTTAATATATCTGGTTTAGTAAATATTTGGAATTCATTTTGCTACAAAATTTCGTCTTCTTTGAAGAGTGTCAGACTGAAAATGCCTTCAAGGTTGTGTTTAGCGCAATGTCACAAATATCAAGGTGATTTTAAATGTTGTACCATATGATTATTGCTCAAATTTACGTTTTGATTTAATGTATAAACCTAATCACGCGTTATTATTTATCAGATGTTGGAGTGTGGAGGGTTTTTTAAAGTCGCTGGATGCAATATTTTTTGTCTGCGACTGCACACTCGAGCAAAATGTAAAAAAACTAGTCTTGATTGATCTTTGATTTGGATATTTTGTTCTTCTCTCAGCCACAGAATATCCGCCCAACAACTTTACAGTTGACTGATGATGACAAAGCCAACCTAACGCAGGTAAGATGGCAAGATTTATCGTTATTATCTTCTTCTTTAATTTTATCTTCATTATGATCACTATCATCTTTATCGTCTTCGTCTTCGTGATCACCATCATCATTATAATCATCAATCAATCAATCAATCAATCATCATCATCCTCCTCCTCATCATCATCAACAACATCATCTTCATCATCATCATCATCATCATCATCATCATCCACATCATCATCATCATCATCATCATCATAATTATACTCAGAATCATTATCATGATCATCATTATCTTCATCAGCAGCTTTATCATTTTTATTATTGCTGTTATTATCATCATCGTCACCATCGTCATTTTCACCACTCCCATCATCATTATCGTCATCATCATCATCATTTATTATGTATGACTTATTAGTACATAATTGGTGCATGGAAGCAAAGTGAAAAACTGATTTGCTGGAATTATAGATAACTTTTTATGGTACATATGATGAATGTGATTTCGATTGTGTTTGTTTTGGTCGTGCACTTTAGGAGATCGAAGAAATTGAATGTGATGCAATTTCTGTGCGAATTGCTTTAAAAGAGATGGAAATAACACGGGTAAGGCATACTTCATAGATACAACATTTACAACTTGACATAAGTAAATAGGCAATGAATTTGGGTTTTACACTTTTTCTTTTGATGTCATATATATCCTTTCCAGTTGTCAGTTTTTCCATTATCTAACATTTCAATGGCTACTTTCGTGGCTTTTTTAAGTTAAAAGCTAATTTGTAACGCAACTTCAAGCTGCAACACTTCGCGGGTTCAACAGATACTTGTGAAGCAAAAGAAGAACGACAAAACAAGAG
>JANTCA010000679.1:0-12527 GCA_024741275.1 Chironex yamaguchii
TTTGTTTCTTTATTTTCTCTTTCTTTGTTTTCTTTCTTGTTTATGATTGGCTAGTTTTGCTACATGTTTCGTATAAAAAGGTTGCCAAATATCAATACTGTCCGTTCTGACGATTCATACTCTGAAGAGTGTCAGACGAAAAAAGCTTTAAGTATGTTTCTAGGACAATGTCGTAAATTTTCAACGCGACAAATATATCGTTATTAGGACCACGGTAATAATTTAGTACTTCCATCTTTGTCTCCATTTGAACAGCCAATTAAAAACAGCATACAGAGTTGGAAGAGTACGTAAATAATAATGCATACCTAAAATGCCTTGAATCAGCTTTTCAAATTCCTCTGGGGGGATCAAACGTGCAAATACTTCCATTTTTTCTCTTAGAATCCTGCATTGACAGTAAAAAGCGTGCGATAAAGCAACTTAGTCAATAGTCGCATCAAGAAGTATGATAGAAGTCTACAATCGACCAAGTAATACTATAAACAATTCTAATTTTAAATGTGTCCATCGAGGTAAAAACAAATTTCCATCGGAACGAAAATCGAAGTAAGAGTGGGAAAAGGAGGAAACCGATAACCAGTTTACTTATTACGTTTTCCGTAAATCGGTGCAACAAACAAACAATATTGCTCGCTGCACCAATTTGCGAAAAGGTAAGTCTTACAAACAGAAGATGGAAGAACACCGTGGTCAGCGTAAACTGTGCTAAAGAAGTGAGAAATAAAGGTTGTCAAATGAGCAAGGTCTCAAAATATGCATTAAGTCTAGGATCACCATATTGCGAGGACATAAGAAGGAAATAGCTGTTGTCCAGCATAATCAGACATAAGTCTTTTTAGTAAAAGCACAAACGGGGCGCTTAGAGTTTATTGAGCAATAGTAAAACTATATAAAAGGAAACAAGGTAGGGATAGCAAAACTGTCATTGAGAATAAATTGAAAAGCTTGCAATAATGTCGCTTTACAAGGAACTTGGCTGTAAGTCTGAGCAATCAACATTTCTTTGAGACGAACGTTGCCTCACAACCGGAGTGGATAGAACATCCAGTCTATCTTCATATTCCAATTTCTACAAATACAACTCTAGTTTTTTTTTCTTTTTACTTCAATTTTTCCCTTGAGGCTTTGACGGTGCCTCACCATGTGAGGTATTCATTTTGGCACGAGACATTTAAGGTCAGATGCCCTTCCTGTCACCACCGATAGCTGGGTTTGAACCCTGACTTTCAGACTGAAAGCCAACACCAGTAACCACTATACCACGGCTATCTACGACTACAACTCTAGTCCAAATTCATATCCCAGCACAATGAATGTATGAGGTTCATTAGCGGTGCGATCAAACCTACTCCAGCATTCAGTGCCATCGAGTCCCGTGCTACTCGAATAGATAGAAGCATTAACAATCTGCGTAAATATTGCAATGAATGACTCGCATATCTTCCACCAACCTGTAACATCTGCCGTAACCAATGTTCGTCTCAAGGGTAGAATGCCTTTGTCTACCTGAATGCATATCCTGTTTGATGACAGCAACGGAAACATGTTTCAATATTTACCAAAATGCCCTACCTGATCATCTTTAAAAGCCGTCACCAACAAGCAATGTTCACAAAGTCATGAAAAAAGCTAGAATGGTTAAATAAGGCTCGTAAACACACGGTTTTAAAAAATAAACCCACTGAAAATAAAAAGATCTCAACAACATAAATACCTCTCCCTTTTCCCATGGGTATATTCAGCAGCTGCGAGTAAAAATAAATATGTTAAAGCTAAATGTATATATTAAAGTGCTTATGTCAGTTCTACAATAACCGCTTACATACCAGACACTTGATTTAAGCTAAAGATTACACTTAATGAATTACATCAAAAAAGAAGTCTTCACACCATGACACAATGATGGTGATGTTTGATGATGATGATGATGATGATGAGTGATGATGATTGATGATGATGATGATGATGATGATTGATGATGATGATTGATGATGATGATTGATGATGATTGATTGATGATGATTGATTGATGATGATGATGATTGATGATGATGAAAAGGAGGAGGAGGAGAATGATTGATGGCAATGATGGTGATGACGATGATGATGATGATTGATGGTGATGATGGTGGTGATGATGATGGTGACGATGATGGTGACGATGATGATAATGACTGATGATGATGATGATAACGAATGCGATAATGGCAATGATGGCGATGATAATAATGACGATCGACGATAGACGATTGTGACCATGATTTGAGCTAAATATTACACTTAATGAATTACATCAAAAAAGAAGTCTTCACACAATGACCCAATGATGATGATGTTTGATGATGATGATGATGTTGATGATGATGGTTGATGATGATTGATGATGATTGATGATGAAAAGGAGGAGGATTGATGGTGATGATGATTGATGATGGTGATGATGATGACGATTGACGATGTTGATGATGATGTTTGATGATGATGATTGATATTGATGATGATGATCAGGAGGAGGAGGATGATGATTGATGGCAATGATGGTGATGATGATGATGATTGATGGTGATGATGGTGATGGTGGTGAAGATGATGATAATTATGATGATAATGTTGATGATAATGAATGCGATAATGGCAATGATGGCGATGATAATAATGACGATAGACGATTGTGACCATGGCTTTGATGTTGTTACTCTTTATTTTGATATACTCTTGCATTGTACCGTTTTGCATTATAAAGGTTTTGACTGTAATGTTGCTTCAGGTTTATGCTGTGGACAGATTGGGGCATTTTAGTGTAGGTGTCACCAAGCGTAGCTTCATGTCGTTTGTTTGTGTCAAAATCTTGTCATACTGCAAAAACCAATTTCGGATTTTTATGCGTTGTCTGGTAACGTGGACTAACAGATTTGATTTAGCCTCCTGTGAGCCTTACATTTTCATATCTTAATATCTATGGCTACCATTTTATGGGCTAATGATTTGGGTCAGATTTGCACCGTTTTGTGTCAGAGCACCACTTCAGTTGAGATTGCTTGAATAATGCTTTCACCAACTGAGCCAAATGCCCTTAGATGGGCATTTGCTATCAAAAGTTTTCGTTTTAAAAAACGGGCATTCTAGACAATATTTTTGTAATCAAGACATATTATTGAACCATCCTAAATAGAATCATTTGTGTATTTAAAATTAGTGATGAATATTAGAACCAGACTGATAATCTTCAAAGAAAGAGACATGAGTCTAACTAATAAATTATTATTATTATTATTCTAACGTTTCCTCAAACACAATTGACATCTTCTGAGAAATGATTAAACAAGACATCATAACAGAAGTATATGTAGTATTTTTGTACAATGCATCACAACATGATAGAAACAACTCCGGATAGGTGTAGCAAACATTAATTAGTAATTAACAAGGCAGTTTATCCAAAAGGACAATAACAAAGGAAACTAAAAGAGAAATAACAAAGGAAACTAAAAGAGAAATAACAAAGGAAACTAAAAGAGAAATAACAAAGGAAACTAAAATAGAAATAACAAAGGAAACTAAAAGAGAAATAATTCAAGGTTTTTGGCCGAAAAATCAGTGATCTGTTCCCGAAAAATTCCGCAAAGTACATCCTCTGGGTGGCCGTCTTCAAAGAGAATTAGATTTCGAGCAGATACAAAGAGCTCTATGGACAACTGTTCCGTTTATGTTTCATATAAAAAGGTTGCTATATATCTATACATTCCTTTCTGACGATTCATACTCTGAGGAATGTCAGACGACAAAAACTTTTAAGTATGATTTTAGCGCAATGTCGCAAATTTTTAAGGCGATATGATATATTTCCCGCCCCGCAAGTGCAGGCTTGAAGGCGTACAAAAGTACAAGCAGCAAAGCACTTTTAAAAACGCGTAAGTTATATGGATGTCTACTCAGAAAAAAAGGGTCTCATAAGCCACCAAACTCAAACACTCACTGTCAATTCGTCTACCCATTTCTTACTACGTAGTTAAAAAATTGGGTCCATCTCTCCTTGGAAATGACAACAATTGCACTCAATGTGATTGGAGGAAAACAATGAAAAGAAATTTCAGTTATGCCATCAAGTATCTTGCTTATTGGCTCCAAGCTATCTCATTTGCAATTAAACGGACATTGCAAATTGGTATTAGTTAGATTATGTCCACGCACTTACAGTTAGGAGTGTACTTCTCTAAATGACAACGTCGGAAATTTTCTTGTTCTCTAGTAAAATATTGCTAAGATACAAGCAAAAACCAACTCACCTTTCCTTTTTCGTACATCAAGGAGTCCGTATTCCTTTACGATTCTACACATCACAAGGATAAGCAATGATTATTTATGAGCAAACACATTCTGATCAACAAATGCAAAAATCATAAACAGCTAAACCATTTGCCCTTTAGGCACATAAACCTTATGGGTTAAATGCAAGATCTTTCTAGAATAACAGAGCACACATAGATTAAATGCTTATGACACTTTGCAATTGCATGTTTGTGCCTGAAATTGCGATAAAACAATATCTAGGACATTTTAACGAAAGTGAACACTTCTTAGGATTAGATGTTTTATCAGTCACAATATACGCGACTGTGTCTCATGTATCTCGTTCTGAGGGTAACCATTTTCTTGGAAATCTAATTTAAATGTCTCCAATTAATTGAATTAACTTTATCTGTGCAATAAATCAAGAGTTTTCAGCGCAGTACTTTTTAGTGTTTCACATCTTAACTGAGGAAATTTTAAAAAATCAGATGTTTACTACGAGTATGATCTAACATATTAATCGACTATAGGAACGTACAAATATCATATGCATTAAAGGGTGTTTGCATTGTTCAAAGCACGAGCAAACAATTTAAGTATACCTACAGAAATATTACAAGCAGGACATAAGATTTACCTCTTCCGAAGTGCTCTTTGTTGAAGCTTTGAAATAAAAATATCAACGACTGCTAACTTCAAATCTACATTGAATGAAATTATAAAGAAAGAAAGGCACACATCATCACTCAGTTTTCTGTAAAGCAAAAATTAAGCTTCGATTTTCATCTGTCGTTTTCAGGAAATCAAAACAAATACTTTTAGACTTAGCTGTGCCTTGTTGGTTGAAAACGTGAGGGAAAATCATTCTTCTTCACAAAAATGGCATTAAAATATGCCATTTTACATCAATCATTCACCAGGTATTTTCAATCTCTGCTATACAGGAGAATTTGGTTTCCAAGATTAAAGAAAATGCATGAGATGCATGACGTCATGTTAATGGCAGCCCACTCGCAACAATATGCATCGGTAATTTTGACACATACTTTGCCACACTGATACCCATCGAAGCATATTCTATCACTTACCTGTCAGGAGATCGTCGTCATCGGGTGTAAATTCCACTTCATTGATATCAGCTTCAGCATAGTCATCATATTCCTAAAATAAATAAGAATGAAAAATGTACTTCAAAGAAAGCATTGTCAGATGACATGGATACACCTTGGCAAGGGAGTAGCAAGTATGATGCCATCCTAGACACGACTACAAAAATTTTGAAAATCAATAGATGACTGTTAAAATGATTATGTATCAACAAGCACCACCACTGTCATCAACATCACTACACATAAACTGTTGAAAGAAGGATTACATAACGATATGAAAACAGGAGTGCTTCAGTTTCCCATACATTGCTGTATAATAAATTTCTTATACTGCTACAGAATAATCCATGCAAATACTCAATAAAGATGAAATTTGGACTAAGGAAGAGTTTAAGGGACTGCAAAAATCACAAATTTACAAAAAACGTGTCATAAAAGTTCTCCACTACAAAACGTTTCAAGAAGTAAACGAAGATCAGATTTCATACCACAGCAAATTCTTCTCTGCAGGGCATATATCCTGCTAACTCAGACGAAAAGTCAGAGTCTGGATTTGGTCTTGGGGGGTCCTCACCCGCTAAAGAAGATAAAAAACTAGAAATAATCATACTGCAAAGTGGGAATACAAAAAATGAAAAAAGTGTGATAGTTTTTGCCTTCCAACGACCTGAATACATTTTAGGTTCCCAGACAAACAAATTTGAGAAATGTTCTCCAATCACAGCCCAGCTTAAAAGAATCAGAGGACTTTGCAATTTCTAATCTTCCAAAATCAATCTTCAAATGAGCTTAAGTCTTTCGTCTTTACTTAAAGTTCTGGCTTCATAGCTACCAAGTTACTTTCCATTAAATAGATAATAGAAATAACATGACAGATCTTACAGAGGCTCCAGGAGTGAAAAGAAGAAGAAGAAGAGTGCTGTCATGTTGCTCACTAAAGAATGGGCACGTAGCAATAAAATTGGCATGTTCTAGTTACTGCCAAAAATGTCTGGTACATCAAAGACCTTGATTACATCTGGTTAGGACTCGATACACTAAAGCATCATCGTTAAAAGAATCATTCTAGAACTTGCAGCTGGCAGATCTCATTGATGTCAACTCATAAACACGTGACCCTAAGTACTATGTCAACAAAACACTAGTTACTCTGGTAACAGGTTTTTCGAAAAAGTATTAAGCATGAATAATATTAATCATTCTAACCTCTGAATGGTACAGGCTGATGCCATCGGACTACTCCTATTGGAGACATTTCTGGAAGAAAAGAATGGAAGTCAGTTCAAACAAATTGTCCCTTGGCAAGGCTTTTTAATTGAAAAGTAAAAGAATATTTAGCCACGGTCAACATCTATTTGGCAATTATTAGGGAACTCAACTTTTTTATCTCTTGCTAATATTTTTGAAAATTGAACTCGCAGAAAAGCCTGGCCATTTGACCAAGGAACTCATATGCTACACAAAGTCTGGTTTTATAGGAGAGTGCTAAAGAGTAGCTTAAGAAAACATAATAAAAAGGCAGCTTAAATGATTTTGCTTCTTATGTCTTCATACAAAACTTGTGTTGATAACGAACATGAATTTTAAATCTGATATTTGCTATACCATATCTAATATCTACTTTGAAAGCTAAACTGGTTTTCAGGTCAACAAAAGCTTATAAAAACTTGCTTTTGGAATGTGTCATTCCTGAATTCATTCTGATATTTTAAAACAGGGTAACAAAATAACTTCAAGACAACTTTCATAAACGATCTTAACACAGTAAAAAAATTCTAAAGAAGAAAAACGAGTGGACAAGGAATAAATCTTAGTTTGGGACGTTGGAAGAAATCATTTGCACTTTACTTGCCTGGAATCATTTGTCAATAGAAATTATAATAATTATGTCTACTGTTACCTGGAAATTCTTGACTTGGATTGTAGACATAGTATTGAAGATAATGTTCTTCACACTCTGGGAATAAAGAAAACCCAAAAGAATGTGTTGTATTTGAAACTGTGGATGTAAATAATTACAAGGTTAAAAATATACTGACAGGCTACCTCAAGAAAAAATCATGCTAACTCATAGATACTCAATTTTAGAGATACGCAAACAACACGAGAAAAAGGATCCATCATCAATAGGTTAAACATTATATACTGTTTAAAACATGTGTGCACATATACACAGCTTTAGCTTAGAAACAAGTGATATATACACATACACACAGACACAGTGCTTTTTATATATTTGTCAAGAGTGGGCATTACCACAATAGCTGCACGAAGTGGGAGCTGACCGGGCTCGAACTTGCAATCCTCAGACTTAAAAGCCAACACTCAAACCTCTGTGCCATCACGGCACAAAGGTTTGGTGAAGGACATTCAAAGTCCTTGGTATCACGAGACGAAACCCAGCGGTCGGTAAGGGGAAATTCATTAATTTTTCTGTCTTTCGGCTTAAGCCTTCATCAGTGTATAAATATGTTAAATATATAACAGAATCGTAGAAAATGAAAAGACTGATTCTCTTTTACTCTGAGTTTCGTGCAAAAGCACTCATCAGAGTATAATTAAATCATAAACAACAAACGGGGAAATTAGCAAAAATTACTAGGAATTGTCTAGGGTGTACTATAGTTCATTAGATAATACTTGTTTTCGTGTTTGCATTCGACATCCGCTTGGAGCATTTGTTTAGGAGATTATTGTTGTTTCCTTCATGATTTGGAGCACAGAGGTCACACCTTTTAGAGATGTTGTTGCAAAGTTGGGCTGAGGTAATAATTGACCATTTGGGAGTCTGATTTGTTGTCCTCAAGTTGCCAGATGTCTTTGGAAAGTTCGGTGCTGCTAGAGTACTTGCTGTTTTTTCAGGGGATTCTCGGTTACAGACGGATAGAAGTTTTTGATGTCAAATGTGATGAATTTATGTTTGTGTTTGTCTGGGATGTTGGAGAACCAATACGTGACAGAAAGGGAGTTTTTCCATTGATTGAGTGAAGTTTTGGTTGCTAATGCGGCCAATCTCACTTTTTACTGTGTTGATACGTCTGCAGGTGGGTTTATTCTGCAAGTTGTCTTTTTGGTCTTTTAGGGTTATGAAGGCTTGTTGTTCAGCCATAAGTTCTACTCTATCTTGCATGTTGAGGTCGGTGGCTATGTTATGGACTTCATTGTTAATGATGTTGATGGTGTTGTTGTTGGCTTTTTCCTAGGTGGATATGATGCTGTTCATCAGGAGTCTGTCATGTGTGTTCTTGTTGATCTCGTAGTAGTTGGTGGTTTTATCAGTTGATATGAATGCCTTTGTGGACTTCTTGATTTAATTATATCGTTTTGGAGTTGGTTTTGAAGAGTGTTGTATGTTTTCCTGAGTTTGATGTTTTTTGTCATGTCAAGTAGGTCAGCTTTGAAGCATTCCAGGTCTTCAATTCGGAGTGAGAATTTTCTTGACTTGAATCCAAATGAACCTTTGTGGTCGGAAGTATTGTTGCTGTCCTCCTCTCCTTTGTAAAAAAATGCTTTCAATCTCATGCGTTTGAACATACTTTCAGTTTTTCCGATGATCTTCTTTATGTAGGTGTCTCTTGGTGGTATTGAAATGTTTTTCATGGAATAGTTGAATCCTATATGTTATGATTATAATAATATGCTAGCTCTAAGGCATTACAATTTTGTGAACCATTATATCCAACTCTTCTATTGTGCCACATTGCATTTTCATGTTGCCAGGAAGTTATATTTTTGCCAGGGTTTGTTCGTTTGTCTGTCTGTTTGTCTGTTCATTAGAATGGTAACTCAAAAACATGGATGGATTTTGACAAAATTTCAGTGTATGTTGGTACCTTGACTTGCTACAGCTGATTAGTTTTTGGTGATGATCCGAATCAAACCCTGGATTCTCGACCACTTTTTCTGTAATGAAATCTTCATAGTGCTAGTGGGGAAGTCTTCATGGGGATAACCCAGTTATGAAATTTGGTAATATTTACATGAGGAATACCCATGTTGTTTGAATACTCATATTGGCTTGGCAAAGGTTTGCACTCTTTGGGTGCTTCTAGTTCGTTATTCAGCATTGTTCAGAGGTTTACCTTTCGACACAAAGAAGTCTTGCAAGTTGTATTCCCATACAAATTACATTAAAATACAACTTTAGTGCATACTAAAATAGCAAAATAAGAGGCTGATTCATAAATGATTTAGACTTACAATGAATCAACTACAGTAAATATCAACTCGAATGAGTATGATTCCATGTGGACTCAGTTGTTGAAATTCAATTGTTTTGAATATATATCAAATAACTCTAATGTATAATAGGTGTACCTTCTTTTGTTTTAGACTGGACTTGTTTTGATACTTCAGACCTTGTGATGAAAAGATAAATGGATGTGAAGTAAACTGACATGAAACATTTCATATCGCAAATGTCTAGAAAATGTATAGTAGTGTATTATTGATACAATTTAACAAATAAAGACTATACAATCTGTGAATCAGTTTACCTTAATACATACATATACAAACAACCTAAACAGATGATTGCTGTTTTCACCAGGACATGCCATTGTGATACATTACACATATGTATAGCTTTGAATAATGAAATTGATACCTGCAGGCGAACCCTAAGCATAAATGAACAGCATTTTCAATGGTTGCATCACAATAAAAACCTCTCAAGTCCTCAGAATGTCTCTTATAAGAAATTCTACCAATAGTTCTCCGACTTGTATCTGTGTCTTTACATACCAGTGCAAAGGAAATATATCAAGAATGTCTCCAGACAATAGATTGGACATCATTACAATTTCAGAACCGAAATTTCAAAACAAAACTGATATCTACTACTGCATCAATTGCATCCATAGCATGCAAAAATGGACATAATTGATTTACAATAATACATAAGAAACAGCAATTTATTACCTACATGCTTTACACTGAAACTGACTATGGTACAGTCAAACATATAATGTGAATCAAATACTTGCATTTTTGTTTATTAACGTCAATTAAAAACGAATCTACATGAATATCTCAAAGACATTTATATCATTTTTCGTGAGTTACTAAATCTAAAACCTTGCATTTTGTACAAAAATCTCTGTGGTAAATAGTATTCTCATTAACTTTGCAAAACTGATCTCTACAATAGAAATACTTATGCTAGAATGTGTGAGTGAAAGTATTTAGTATTATTTTTTCAATACAATTCTCCAATATCTTATAGATTAATGATGGTTATAACAATGGTTATAGAGATAATGGTTTTGTTGAAAAATAATAAAAAGTAACTTTTATCCATTAATCATAAAGAAATAAAAATTTATAGTGCTGTAGTCTTACGATCTTGTTAATACCCTAATGTAAAGTTTTGCCCTAGATCTAACACTTTGGATGAATTCCACATGTTCAATTTCATAAAATGTTTTGCTTAAAGTAATTACAAATTTTGATTTAAATAAACATGACTTAGAATAGTCATGGCAATGATTACCAGTTGCCAAATCCACAATCTCCAAGGCCATCAAGCAAAGCTAATTCCTCTGCTGCAGTCCAGTCACTTTCAATTAATGAAAAGTTGCATTTCTAAAACATAATCAACACCCAAAAGCATAACAAGATAAGACTTTACTAAAAACTAGAACTTAGGACATGAATTTAAAAATTCCATATCTGTGTGATATGTACTATAATACACACTGATATACAAGCCACATCACATGAAACAATTTGCTCTTTTTTTGCTATCCGTTTATAGTCTTTGGACACGTCAGATGTGTGATTGACTTGAGAGTTCTCAGTAAAGATCTCCATTTCTCACAGTCTTCAGCCATATCCTGTGTCACGTTCAGTCTCCTCAGGTCATCATCAATCAACTTCATCCATGACTTTCTTGGGTGTACAAGGCTCTTTTGTCCCTTCACTTCCAAAGTGGTGTATTCATTGATACAACATTTTGATCATTTCACATGCCCAAACCATCATATTCTGTTACATCTTAGGACATTCTCCAAGGGTTAAAATTCCAACAATGCCAGGAGTTCAGTGGTGTTAACTCCTGCCCCCTTCTTAACATGGCACATGCATAAAAGCATGGCTCTTTCATTGCATAGCAGTCACTTAAGGTCATCATGATACAGCGCCCAACAGTCTGATCCATTGATCATTGTGCTCCATACACAGCTACCATAAAGCTTATGACAAGTGTGTAGAGAAATTGCTTTACAAGTTAACAAAGGAAGAAGTTCTCTAAACTTGCTCCAGGCAGAACATGTTCTAATGACAGTAGCAAGCTCACATCCACCACCAGGACTGATGCCATCCCCAAGATAGACAAAACTGTCAACAACCTCAAGTGACACACCATCCACTGTAACCTATACACACTGTCTCACATCAACTGGACGTCGCCGCCCAAGACATCTCATACACTTGAAGGATGGATTCTCCACTAGTCTGCCTTTAATACCTAAGCATTTTTTGTGAATCCACATTTTACAACTACTGCAAAGGATAGAATTTTGGCCTACACCTTTACGACATACACTGCATGGATATCTCCTGAGTCACAGAGGGTGTTCAAATCCTTTCCTGATATCATAATCTTTGTTTTGGTCATGTTGACATTTAGACCTTTTTCCTCTAGTCCATTCTTCCAGCCATTTAACTTCTCAAGTAGTTCTTCAAGAGATTCAGACACAATGACTAGATCATCAGCATATAGCAGCTCCCAGGGGCATCCAACACGAAACTATCTAGGTAAAAATTCCAAGACAACGGTAAAGAGTATGGGGCTCAACACTGAACCTTGATGTACACCCACCTTAACCTCAAACTCTTCACAGAGTGATTTGCCCACTCTTACTCTGCTTTTTGCTCCATGATACATGACCTCTGCAAGCTTCACAATCCATTCAGGAATTCCAAGGACCCATATAGCCCACCAAAGAACTCATCTCGGTACTCTGTCGAATGCTTTTTCTAGATCCACAAATGCAAAAGATATAGGTGTTTATTCTTAGCAAGATACTTATCCAGAAGTTGTTTCAACATGAAGATAGCATCAGTTGTGCCTCTACCAGGACAGAAACCAAACTGCATACTATCTATCATAATGCAGTCTCTGAG
>JANTCA010000680.1:0-12526 GCA_024741275.1 Chironex yamaguchii
GATGGGAGAAGTATCTCTCGAAACGTAGCTCATAAAAAGCATACGACTCATGTCATGATAAAGCTCCTGTCTACTTAATCTTACGTTGAGTAAAAGATTCATCCGTATGTTCTTCTATTTTCATCTTACGCATTTTTTGTAAAGTTATAAAATTAATTTTTATTCATTTTAGCTTGATTTGGAGGTTAACAATATGACCGTGAAGATGCCACATCAGCTGTTTATTAATGGTGAATTTGTTGATGCTGCCTCAGGCAGGACATTTGATACTATCAATCCAACTGACGAGACAGTAAGTTTGTGGTATAACTTGAAGATGAAAGTTGACAGTGTGGTCCTGGTTGGGTGGAATTAAGTAACTTCGTGAATGTAACCTTTGTAGCTTAAAACCCCGGTCGCATTACTGCAAATTGCTTTTTGTTGGCCATGGAAACTTTTTGTTGGCAATATATATGCGTCATTGGTAATCCATGCAAGAACTTGGTCAGGTATCTTGGCAGATATAACATCAATAGTCTTCGGATAGCAGTATGACGTAGTCGTCTGTTTCTTGCGCAGGCCGTACTCAGAATGGCGTGCAAGTGCACCCATGGGCATGTACCTGCTTTGGCCGCGAATTGCTGTTTGTATACGCACCATAGTAAGACAATTGGTCATTGTATAATAGCCATGAAAGTTTTAAACGGTCTCCATATCAACCACCATGTCAAAGAAGCAGGGAACTTTCTTTGGCAGTGATAAAAGTAACTCGTAAACAGTATACGCCTACATCAGTGGGTGTCGGAAAACATCTAAGTAACCCCCTTTAAAGAGTGAATGCTAAATAATTTTTTTATGTCTGTTCATGGATCAAAGATCATGTAAAACCAATTCCAAATGTGGCCTTGAATGCCAATTTGTCCTAAATTACAAATAACGCACCATTGCAAACCTTAATTTGACTTGAGTGTGATTCATTGTAACTCGGCTGATTTATTTTCGATGCGACCTGCTTGAGCATTGCAATAGACAGAGTGCATATGGGCGCACCAAAAGGGACGTATTCCATGAGTCCAGAGCACGCAATAATAGCTGTTGTTAGCTATGGAATTTGGGAGTCGCTATTTTGGACTTCTTTGTGTTCTGCGATTTTAACTTCGAATTTGGTCCATTGTTAAATAGCTTCACTTTCTCTCGTTGTTTCTTTCTGACTTCTTTACCTTTTTCTCTTTTCGTTCGCTTTTTCTTCCCGTTCTTCATTTTTAATTCTTTTTTTTTTGTCTTTACTTTTTCGTTCCCTTTTTCTTGCGTTTTGTTTTTTTGTTGTGTTTTTTTCTTGCCTTGCTCTCTCTCCCTTTTGTCTTCCATTCATACTTTCTTTGTTTATTTTGTTCCTTTTTTTCTTGTATTTACTTGCATATTGTAGTATTTTGAATTTTCAGTACACCGTCTTCAAGACGTCTTCGAGGCGATCTCTTGAAGGTAGTGTTGAATCTGAGGACATTATTATTTGTGTATTCCTTATATCTAAATGAAAGGTTCTTGCAAAAATTGCTTTGGGAGGAAAAGAAGATGTCGACAAAGCAGTTGCTGCAGCCAAGGTAATTACCTTCTTATACTTCGAAATACAGATATTTTAGCTTTCCATATCTGGGGTTGTACTCTTTGAGTCTCTTTCTCTCTTTGTACTCTTTGAGTCTCTTTCTCTCTTTGTACTCTTTGAGTCTCTTTCTCTCTTTGTACTCTTTGAGTTTCTTTCTCTCTTTGTACTCTTTGAGTCTCTTTTAGTCTTCATCATTCGAGTAATGAGCAGATTGTTTGGAGGTTTTGGGCACTGATCATCTCTGTTAAGAGACTGGGCATGTTATGCAAAGTTACATGACACGAGTACGAAAACTCGTAAAACCTATGAGCTCTCACTAGTCCAAGGTGTCATTCCAAAGGATGCAAACTTGGCTTCTTCGTTTAGACAGGGGTCTAAGAGTTTTGTAAACCTGTGCTCAACCGTGAATGCCTTTACGCCAATCCAAGCATTTTCTTTATTCATGCCATGAAATTGCACGGGAGGTAGCTGTATTTTGTGTAGTGTACTTGTTAAATCTGCTTTTACCAGGGTCAACATTCTGCGAATTTTCGACCAGCAAGACCTTAGTCGTGCGACTGATTTAAACGAGCAGTGAAGTTACAAATTTTGTATTTTGCTGGTAATATGCTATATACATTTATAAATTATACTCATGTTTTACCTGGTAGGAAGCATTTGAAGAAGGCCCATGGGGAACAATGAATGCGCGTGATCGTGGAGCATTGATGTACAGGTAAAATCGGATTATCCTCGTCATTCCTCCCATTTTTTTGAGGTATGGATTAATGTCTGGTTGTATAGGCAATGTAGTACTATGGGAAGTGACTGCATGTAAATGATGCTTTTAGTACTTTCAAACGACATTTGTCTCACTAGTAGTTACCTGACCCTAAAGTGAACTTGAACCACAATGCATTAAATACAAGAATTGCATCACTGACAAATCATTGACATCAATCAACCATTAATTTTCAAAATGGACCCACGATCGTTGTACTCTGGCACCAGATTGGCTGTGAATTTGGAACATACTCTTTTGATCATGGAATTGCAAGGTTTCCATCTTAGGATTTCTGTCTCATTGTATAAAGCCCAGCAAATGTTCTTGAGCACGACTTTATCATGAATTTATTTTTAACACATAGTTTCAATTTCGAATTCTCAACACATAGTTCAATTTTGAATTCAGTCTATTGAAAATGTTTTTGGATGAATTATTTGCATAACTATCTAGGAGCACGCGAACGCACAACTTGTGACACGTGCGCACATGATTTGTGTTCCACTTCTTATTATACCACGAATAGCTGCTAGGTTGGTTTTATTTTATTACCCTCGTATTCAAAGCCTGCCTTTAATGTCAAAATGCGTCTATCATTACGTTTGCGTGATGTATATGTTTCTTTATATGTAGTGTTCTTTGTTTGTAGACTTGCCGAACTGATGGAGGAACACAAAGAAGAGTTGGCAACGATTGAGACCTTAGATTCTGGTGCAGTATACACCCTTGCTATCAAAACACACATTGGCATGTCCATTGATACGTTTAAATACTTTGCAGGATGGGCTGACAAAATACACGTAAGAAACGTTGGTGATAATAACCAGTTCTATGAAATGCTTTTCATGGTTTGCTATTATAGGTAGACATTCTCTATAATGCCTTGCCCAACCATTCCTCTTCTTTGTCCTTTGTATTGGTGTAATGGAAGTTTAGACAACATTGACACAGGGCTTTCTGTATTGAAAACGTTGCCTTTCCTTTCCCAGTTTTCTGTCCATTCTATTAGTCATCACTACATTTTCTAAAAGAAAATGTTGCATGCCTAGCTGCCAAAATCTTCATCAAAGGACAGTTACCTTCTGCCACTTTCGACACTTGTTTTTTTGGCTACCTTGTGTCCATGATATTCTCAACATTCTCTACGCCTAGGTAACCACATTTTTGCACTTTCTATTATTGCCTTTCATACATTGTTTATTGTTGATGATTCACAGCTGTATATTAATATTGACATCAACTTAACATCGGACCAACGGAACTTTTGTAGGAATGCTTATACTTTTTGAGGTCAAGACGTTTTACATAAATTTGAAAACGGACTTAGGAATGCCTATCCTTCGAGTTTCACGTAATCCGTTTTTATTATATAGTAACTATCGATAACTACGAGAACTATCTCTGTTTCACTTGATCTGTTTGATATAATCACGCTTTTCCAAATACTCAAATTGCTTTATTGGATAAAGATCCTCGCGTAAACAGTTTATTAAACACTTGAGTAAAATTAAACAAGTAAAAATATTTGGTACCTGAAAACGCAAGCGACGCTAGCCTTTTGGCACTTTCGGACCTTTGAAACCAGAGTCCAGTTGCTCTTCTTATTTAATATAAGGCCTTAAAAGTAAATGCTGTAATGTCTTAATGTTCAAAACACCAAAAAAGTGCATGGTGTGGAGATGCGGAAAGTAGGAAGGGGGAATAAAGCCAATTCATCTAATAATTGCTAGAAGTATTTATGGTAAGTACTAGTAGAGGCTATGAGAGCATAAATAAGTGATGCCGTCATGAGTTGCAAAAGATACTGTAGGTAAGCCATGTCTTGTAAACCATGTCTTAGCTATGTAAGTCATGGTACACTTTGACGTGGTGAATGAATGGGGGTCTTATTCCTTGTTGTTTCTGTTATACAATCTCATTGTTTGTGTATAATATGCATATTGCTAAGGAATCGATATTGAAATACATGAAACTCTTTGCATGTTCCAACACTTATTGTCCTTTTTTGTCATTGTAGTCGTCTCTCTTGATTTTAGGGCCAAACAATCCCCATCAATAATGCACGACCAAATCGAAATCTGTGCTTTACAAGGAAGGAACCTATCGGGTAGGAACATGCAGTATTGTTAATTTTTCTTTATTATTGATAATTATTCTGAATAGGTTTTTTACTTCTTAAGGATGGAAGTGGATTTTCGAAAGATAACTCCAGTAGCCTATTGTAAGTAGATACATAAGCTACCATGAAACACTTTACTCCTACAAAATTTTGTACTTCTGGATTCTACATTTGGTCTTCACAAGTCTCATAGAAACCCGCTGAGTGGGTTACTTCGTAGAGATTGGTAGATATTCACAGCAAAACAATTCAATACTGATACAATCTATGCTGACTTCAAAGGTAGCTTTGCCACATCTTGCACATGACAAAATGGATACAGACAGTCTAATAGCCCAGGCTTGTTAGGAAAAGAAAAGCATGAAATCATTCTGTATGGAAATCTGTATAGTAAAACAAGTAGCAATCGACTGTCTGTGAGATAGATCAAGGTACCACACTAGTACCAGACTGCAGACTTATTCTTTGTCTTGAACGTAGAGAGAACTTTACTTCCATGCAGGATATCTTGAAGTGGACTGGTTTTGTCACTTTTAAACTATACTAAGGAATCACTCAAGGCTTCTGTATTAAAAATATATAGCTGCTTTTCCTTTATTGTTATGGTTGGTATACAAGCACCATGGTTTACCATGGTGTTACAATTTGTGTTTCTGTTCTAGCCAATCCTGGCCATGCTGTTTATAGGCAACATTATGGTTCAATCTTTCGCCAAAAGTTGTATTAAAGAACAAGTCAGAGTGAGTGCAATCCAAAACCCGTGCCAATATTTCAAAAGTGGTTTTTCAAGATGTCTGTCACTGTTCACAGATTTTGACACTTATTAAATGCTATTTGACAGTACTTTAAGTTCTCGAGAACATCGTAAAGCCAATGTTTTAAGAATTTTTCACTGTGATTCAACATCATGATTAAATCACTTTTGTGTATTTATTGCATTTATAATTGATAATTTATGGCTAATGAAGAGGCTCGACACAACAATGACGTATGGATAAATTGTTGCATTTCACTTGTTTGTTTTTTATACAGAGTTTGTGGTCTCATTGTACCCTGGAATTATCCATTGATGATGTTGGCATGGAAAATGGCTCCTCTTCTAGCAGCGGGAAATACGGTCGTGTTGAAACCTGCACAGGTATGTTCAGATTTAACTTGTTTTTGCATTTTGTATGATGCCTTTTGAAGGCGCATTCTATGACAGGAGTACAACACTGCTGCTCAACTGACTAGTGAAAATCAGTAGTAGCAAACACGTTGGCAACACGTGCTTGTGATTACATACAATAATGTTTCTCAGATACCTGAATGCAGCTGACGTTTGCTTCATTAGCAGGAAATAAGGTGTGCTGCATGAAATTTGCAATAATGCTCTTGAAGCCGTGAGGAGTTACCTGCTTTTGACAGCATGAGGAAACATCGAGGGCGCCGATGGATTCGTGCAGGGAAAGTTTTGACACAGCGAATGTCTCCAGGTACTTACAGCACGCGGGAGTGGTATCATTGTAGGACGTTGGCGAATGCGGGGACATGAGCTTCGTAAATTAAACAGCAATAACATTAGCGAATTTTGAGGGCTATTATCATTCATTTATTGTCTTCTTATTGAATATATAGTTCTTTAAGAAGTCTTGTGTCATTTTATTTTGATGTGTTGATTAGGTTACTCCTATGACGGCATTGAAGTTCGCGGAATTGTCTGCTCGTGCTGGGTTCCCAAAGGGTGTTATTAATATTGTCCCTGGATCTGGTAAGTGTTTTTCTGATGCGTTGGCAATATGCATTAACCCTTAAAATAGTTAGGCTCTAATGGTGCTCAACTTCTCATGCGCAGAATGTTTTTAAAGGAGAGTAGCCATGAGTAGTGTTCGTTACGTGTTATTGACTTTTGTAATTAAGCATCAATGGATAATGATTCCGTCTTACTCCTTCTGTCTCATTAGAATTGGAGCAATATTTGTTTTCGTTCTGGTTGTGTGTTGGGGTGGGCTGGGGTTCGAATTCCACTGTCACTGCCAATGTGGCTTTTAGTGTCTGTTGTCGCATTAACATGCATTCTTCTAGCTTGAACTGGTTGTAAACATTACATATGGTGTGTTTTAACTCTATATTTTAGTACAAATCAATTCTCCATACTTTAGGGGTGGTGTTCGCTGGATGTGGGGATATTCGAGGGTATCTCTAGTTTAAAAAATCAGCAAAATGTCCTATCTGGCATCTTGATTCAACAGTGTGGCAGGAATTGTATAGGTAGAAAAGTGTATCCCCGTAAATTTTGCAGTTCAACATTCCAATCATACTCAATATTTCGATCTTCTAGGATCTGTCGTTGGACAAGGCATCTGTGATCATCCCCATGTCCGAAAGGTTGGATTTACTGGCTCCACTCCAATTGGAGCAGGAATCATGAAGAGGTTAGTTCCTAGTCACGTTTTGGACTTGAATTTAACAAGAACCTGGATGCAGTAATTTTGTTGCTGTTATTAAGCTTCTCAGGACGACTCGACTCTCATCTATCACGACTCTTATCGGTCACGACTCTTATCGGTCACGACTCTTATCGGTCACGACATTTATCGGTCACGACTCATATCGGTCACGACCCATTATCGGTCACGATTCTTATTAGCATTGTTCAAGATCCTCCGACTTCTTGGAGTTTATTGTGTAGGCTATACGAAATTAGTTTGGAGAGCATCAGTTATTTCATCACAAGATAAATATAGACCCATAGAGATCTTTGAAGTCACCTTTGAAATAATTGTGAAATTTACTTTTTTAATTACCTCCATACTCATTAAATAACAGTCAAAAGATTTGTTGTGGGTAAGCTTGGAGTAATCATGTAAATTACATTTCGATAAGGACGATTTGTTACTCTTTTTTTTTTGCAGCTGCGCAGAGAGTAACATCAAACGAGTGTCACTTGAACTTGGTGGTAAGTCGCCATTGATTATCTTTGGCGACTGCGACATGGACAAAGCTGTACGGCAGGTATGACTATAAATTGCATTTTTACCTCTGTCAAGGACGGATTCTTTCCGTTACCGTTTGTTTTTTTGTTTGTTGGTCAGCAACTTCACGCACAAAGTTACGTTCGGATTCTCTGGTTTTAGCCATGGTGAGTATTGGTCCGAGGAAGGACTCTTTCTTTTAGAGTGACCCGGATTACTGTCCGAATTTGCAATCATGTTGAAATTTTAATGGGTAATGATGTCTTCATAAAACCATAATTGGCGAGGAAATCCTCGTGAGCAAAGCCGAGTTACCATGACACCTGTTAGTACAACTCATTTGAATATTCAGAAAACCGAAATCGCACCTGACCCTGTGCCTTGGCGTGGCAGACGTCTGCGTTGACCGGATACTTCTAGTTTTATTTTTATATTTATGTTAATCTTTATTGTAAATATTCATATATGACTGTTTCAAGCTACATGACATTCTACTTTTCTCCTTCATTAGGGCATTCTTTCATCTCTATTTAACAAAGGAGAGAATTGTATTGCTGCAGGTGAGAAACATGTCAAATATCGTAAGCAAAACAGAGCTAAGGATGTTGAGGTTCCTCTCCTTTTTATTCAGTATATTCAGTCAATATCCTGAATCCTGAAGCCAATTACTTTTGCTAGTGAAAAGTATTTGTTCTTTGTTGCTTTTGCCTTTTTGCCCCTTTGAACTCGTTTTCTTTTCTCTTTTAAGACACCTTTCCCGAAATCATTTGCTAAATTTAAGCCCAAACAAATATTTTTCTAAATTTATGCTTTATAACGTAATTTCCCCTACAAATGTTCTGAATAGAATTTTACGTTCTACTAAGGTGCTACACTATTCTCGATTACGTGCCAGTCAGTTAGATGTAAAACAGTTAACGTTTTCTCCATATTCGAAGACAAAGTTCTGTATGACGCTGACGCCTTTATCGTGCCGTTTACTGTATCCTGTTTTGAGTTATTTTGCTATCATTTTTTACAAACGCTGCAAAATATTTAAGTAATCTGCTATGGTATTTATATACCTATATATGGTATTTATATACATCTCAGGGTGTTAGCAATGGGATTTGAACATAAAACGTGTTGCGTACAAGCTTGGATGTCTACTGCTATATTGTTGACCCGTGTGCCTTTTCTTTTTAGCATCGCCAGTGTGAATTTATAAAAACTATGCCAACACTTGCTTGGTGGTATTTAGTCTTGTATCTTGTTATTTTTGGCAAAACCAATACTTGATATTCATTTTCACCTCTGTGTTGTAGGAAGAATTATTTTTGGCAAAACCAATACTTGATATTCATTTTCACCTCTGTATTGTAGGAAGAATTGTTTTTGGCAAAACCAACACTTGATATTCATTTTCACCCTCTGTATTGTAGGAAGAATTGTTTTTGGCAAAACCAATACTTGATATTCATTTTCACCCTCTGTATTGTAGGAAGAATTGTTTTTGGCAAAATCAATACTTGATATTCATTTTCACCCTCTGTATTGTAGGAAGAATTGTTTTTGGCAAAATCAATACTTGATACTCATTTTCACGTCTGTATTGTAGGAAGAATTTATGTTGAAGATTCAATTCATGATGATTATGTTGCACGAGTGGTAAGTTAAGTTGCATTATTGTAGGCATTGTTTAAATTTTTTGCCCATGGTGTGCAGTAGAAGGGTCCCTCAAATTTCACTTAACCAACAGCTAGCATTTTGTAGTTTGTCAGGCACTAAACTGTAGATTTTGCAATCAGATAGACGGCTACTGTTCAAGATAAAAGAAAATCGGTATTAATGAGGGTTAAGGTTGAACCAAAAAAATTGATTCAGTCGTTTAAGGTTGATTTAAGTAAAGCGTATTTGTTATTCGTATGAAGTCCTGGTGAGTTATTTATGCTCTATAAAGCATACTGAAGCAAATAGCTTTACTTGCTATACTCTGTGATACATACCTTATCAAATAGAAAGACTTTGAATTTGAAATGAATATGGAAATAATTGTACCGGTCTGTATTTCTATTTTTGGTTTTGTAAACTCTTGATTACAGTATCTGGAATGTACGTTTTAAGTTACCATATAATCTAGAATAGACTGCGATGGAACTCGGGGGACCCCTGTAATTGATTCACAAAATTGTAGTGCCGTTGGGCTAGTATATCACTAGAAAATAAAACAAATTTGTAACTTTACCGCCCTTTGCAAGAATATAACGATCCATCCAACCTACAAGGCCTTAGTCATGCGAGGGAATGAGGACCCCCTGTAATTATTTAACAGTCTTGGTTACCTTCTCTTAATGGTTCTGCTTCCTTGCACTGTTGTCTTCACTGTAGCTGGAAGAAGTCAAGAAAATGAAAATTGGTGATCCTTTGGACAGGTCTGTTGCACACGGGCCACAAAACCACAAGTAAGAAAACTTGAAAATCGCCTTGAAAAATTGTGACATTGCGCTAAAAACAGACTTAAAAATTTTTTTCGTCTGACACTCTTCAAAGTATGAAACTTCAGGAAAAAAATATTAATTTTTTTCAGAAAAGAAAGTATATGTATATGGCAACCTATTTATACGAAACGTGTAGCAAAAGTAGCCAATCCTAGACAAGAAAGGAAGCAAAGAAAGAGAAAATGAAGAAACAAAACATTAATGGAAGAGTCCAAGTGAAAAAAGGAACGTCCTTTCATCTAAATATATTGGAGTCTGTCTACATTAAAACAAGAAAACCAGTACGCTGTAGGCTAGTTTTATACATGTTACGGATAAATTGGTTGCCATATATCTATACTTTCCTTTCTTACGTTTCATACTCTGAAGAGTGTCAGACGAAAAACTGACAAAAAAAAATTTAAGTATGTTTTTAGCGCAATCACGCAAATTTTCAAGGCGATTTTTAAGAAAACTTTCTTTAAGATGTACTACAATAGACCATGTATCATTTGCCTTGAGCATATTTTTAAAAAACAACACGATATATTTGTGAATGCACCGTCGACTTTTAAGTTCGCTTGAAGGATAGTTTGGAAAGACTCTGTATGCAAAACTAAAAATCGTGGCTGATTGAGAATTTTATTTACCTTCTTTAAAAGGTCTTTGTTTTAGCGTTGTTTGGGTTTTTTTTATATCTATCTATAATATAGTTAAGAACGCTATGGGAGGAATTGGATAGAAATTTCATGTTGAAAAAGGCACAGGGACTAATCAATTAGTGATATTTATCCAAAGCAAATTTGTTGCTTCTGACGTTGTTTTGTTGTTCAAAATATAAACGTAATTCCGGATACCAAACATTTTAACTCGGTACTTCTACTTTATATTGTAAAATAGTTAGAGGAAAGTCTAGCCTAATTTCTAATTACCTATTCTGAGTTATCAGCAAAATTAGATTAAGGTGTATTTTTGTATAAACACAGACAATGCACATAGGATTGCTATATCGTTATTTTATGATTCAAATATTTTTATTGCGTAAAATGGGATAATTGTTCACTTTGTCTTACTGTTCATTATCCTTTTCCGTACTTTTTATTTATTTATTCTTTATTGCTTTTACTTTGTTTTCTCTACGTCCTTCTCTATTATTCCATTGTTTGCTGTCTTCTTCTCTTTTTCTCGGAAAACGTTGTTTTCCTCCATCTTCGTGTCTGTACTTGCTTTATTTGTTTCCTTTTTCTTGTCTGTTACTGCTTTCTGTCATTTTCTTGTTCTTCTCCTTTTTAGCTTTGTTTTCTCTATGTCCTTCTCTATTATTCCATTGTTTGCTTGCTTTTTCTCTTTTATTACTTTGTTTCCCTCCATGTTCTTGTCTGTACATGATTAATCTGTTTCCTTTTTCTTGTCTGTTACTGCTTTCTGTTGTTGTCTTGTTCTTTTCTGTTATAGGTTTGTGTTGTCCATGTTCTTCTCCATTATAACTCTGTTTTTCGTGGTGTTTTCTGTACCTTTTTGTTTTTGTTTTTATGTTTGTTTCTTTGTATGTCGCCGTCATTACTTTTGTTTTAGTCTTATTCCGTACACCTTGTTGATTGGTCTGTCAATCGATTCATTGTCCTTGTTGTGGTTCTACTGTACATCTATTTTCGCATTTTCTTTTCTTGCAAAGGAGCCATCTCGATTCACTTCTTAACTACATTGATACTGGTATCAAAGAGGGTGCAAAACTGGTGTACGGAGGCAAACGACTGGACCGCAAAGGTAAGGCAGTGCATTGTCCATTGCGTTGATCACAGCCAATATTGTGGATGTAGTTGACCAGAGGAATTCCTGCAATTTTCCTCTTTTTATTGTTTTTGTCAACAATCAAATACGACAAAGTTTGACCATGTCAGAGCCGCTTTAGTACTTTTTGTTTTTGATGTTGGTTTGTATTATATCGTTTTGTGTGGGGAAAATTCCATTGTTTTCAACATCTCAGTGATGTTGTCTATAGTCAATCTGATCATACTTCTACATATCTTAAGGCAGCTTTCTCTAGAGGTATCACTGTTTTGTATACAGTAGTACGGAGTAACAGAAAGCAAACGGTGTGCATTTCTATCTTAGTGCTATAAGAATAAGCCAAAGTTTAATGTCTGCCTTTTGCCATAGTTACGACTACTTTAATGGCGTTCCGCCATATTTATGTTATCGTGATTGATATTAATTTTTTGTTTTACTTTTCAATATTACAGGGTTCTTCCTGGAGCCGACGGTTTTCACAGATGTAAAAGATGGCATGTTTATTGCAAAGGAGGAATCGTTTGGCCCCATTATGATTATTTCTCGGTTTAATAATGGGTAATTAGTTCCATTTTGTCGCTTATTTCAAAACGATAATAAGATTGATAAGATTGTTCTCACACAAATGCTTGTTTAAGGTACATTTTCCTAATCAAGTACATAGTAAACAACACCATCTAATTACTGAAAACGGCGCACATCTGTCTTTTTTAGTATTTGAGTTCTATCGATCGATCGATCGATCTATCTATCTATCTATCTGTCTGTCTGTCTGTCTGTCTACCTGGTATTCTGCATATGGTGTCCTTCAATGCAATCAGCGGCATTTACTGTAGTGGAAAATTTATGCAATGCGAGATC